>JAGTTL010000859.1:0-24369 GCA_036851935.1 Coregonus suidteri
GCCAGGACCATTCACAGTTTGAGGTTCCACTCAAGTTATGTTAAGCTCAATGCTGATTGGCTATTATTTTATACTTTTTTTTATCAAGGGAGGCCAAATGCTCGATGGCTTCCCTTGCATTCAATGCTACGGGCGGCAACAATGTAATGCTTTCTTTGACCAGGACAGCATCAGATAGATGGGCTACACATACAGAGGGGCACTGTTTCACTCGCTTGGATGCTTTCTCCGGTGAGATACATTCAGTCTCTTGCAAATTGAACGGTAAATTATGAAACACAGAGCCGAAAAGATAAAGTATTTTATGTTTTTTTCTTGTCTTTTTTTTTTCTTTTTTGGGGATGCCTGGCTTCCCTTGGCATCCATGAATACATGCTACTGACTTTGTAAATGAATTTCCAGCAATTCTACACATTTTGCCATGACTTAAACCATGTTAATATGGTATCTGAGTGAGAGTAACTAACAAACTCAATGGGGGCCCCCTGGAGGTCAGAGCCCCTGGGTACGTGCCCTGCGTGCCTGGTCAGTATTCGGCAATAGACTAATTTATCAATCTAAAATGATTAGTTTGACATGGCTAATCGAGTGAGTAGTTAGTTTTTCCATCCAATTGGCGACAGATTTTCATGCGAATATTCTAAAATATGCATTAAGGAAAATATGCATATTTCCCCACCATTGGTGTTTCCTCCAAACGACTTGTTGAAGATATAAATCAGTGCGTGATGATGTAGTGCACACAAAATGTACTTTTTCGCTGAACTTTCAATGTGTTTCCATCGCATTTTCAACTCTACTGATAGTTTTGTCACAAAAACTGTTGCGTTAAATAGCAAATGTGCCTACACTGGTCTTGGCACGTGAGCTCTAGCCAACAGCTCGCTGATACAGTGCGGGTAGGCTGTGTGGGTAGGCTAGTCTACATGATGAGATTATTATGGATAATGGAGAATATTTTTATTTGTCAAACGGCAGTCAAGCATCGATCATCATGTCACCAGAATAAGACCCTCGATATTTATTGGAAAGGAGCATCAAGATCACCGTGCACTTTCACCAACCCTGTGAAGTTCATCATTGCTTATTTAATCTGTAGTCTAATAGTGTACAACAGTATGAGTCATAATACCCATAAAACCTAGCGGTCAAACAAGGAAATGGTTCCAATCGTTTTCCCACCATTCATTTTTCCCAAAGGGGATTTTAGAAACACTTAAAATAAAGGCTATGTTTTCGTGTAGGCTTACCCTGGCCTGTTGTTTTGATAACTGTGTAAATATCTCTAGAATGTGATTTCTATCAATATATTTCCCAAAAATGAAATGCTAATTGGCTGCTAATGTGGCTATCATAAAGAACTACAAATGCCATGATGATCTGGACGAGACTGCCGAATCGAGGCAAAGGTAAGAATCTCTGGATTAACTATCTAATGTTAGCTAAATGTAGTAATGAATAAAATGGCTACATTTCTTTAAATGGACAATTCTGTGAACTGTGTTGTGCAAGTTTTAAATTGACACAATACCTGTTAGCAAAGCTGTCTGCTAGACATGACGTGCAGGAGCTTGCAGGGATTAGTAGTCTTGCAAGATGTCTACTTTTATACTAATTAGTATTTTCAAATCTGAGAGTAAATAGAGCTGAATATATTGCTAAAAGTCACCTTGTCTAAGAGACATTTACATGGTTATCAAAACGTCACGCCAGTGTAATCCTACACGAAACACTGCCCTTATTTTAAGTGTTTCTAAAATTCCCTATGGGAAAAATGAATGGTGGAAAAACGATTGGATCCCTTTCCCTGTTTGACTGCTAGTTTTTATGGGTATTATGACAACAGCAGTAATGCGGTGTCCGTCTAGGCAGGCTGCCACAGGCCTTGGTGGATTATCTGGCTCTGAAGCTGGACCCAACGTTCCCAGGAGTACAGAACTACCAGCAGGTGGCGCTGAAGATGGGCATACATCACGAGTTGCTGAAAGGGCCTGTGCGGGTTTGATCACGTCTTTCGGTACCTTTTCTCCTGTACTCTGCTAACAGTACCTGACCTGCTCCACACGTTCTACCTCCTGCAGCGGCTCGACACCCTGCTCCTGCTGTGTGAATATGCCATGCAGAGCCAGACTCAGCGCCAGGTCACAGGATGCACATTTTACTGTTAATGCTAACAACACTTCTGCCAACAGAGCCCAGAGGGCTGACATCTACAGGTTATGATTCAGTATGCGTACTACTGAAATAGAACCTACCTGGAACAACGAAAAAACTGCTCAAACTCTCAGGGATGGGGATGTGTAAATATTAGTTTTTTATTCTGAATGGATGACATTAAATTTTTTACCTGAATGTTAATGTGATATAAGCCACTGTACGTTTCAGTTATTTTGTCATGCAGCAAATGCTATGCATGAAAATGATGCATTCATATTTTAAAAGTTTGTCAGAAGATAAATCATTTTAAATGCATAAGTACTGTACAAACAGTGTTAATTGTATGGAAAATGTATGCACTCACTAACTGTAAGTCGCTCTGGATAAGAGCGTCTGCTAAATGACTAAAATGTAAATGTAAATGTAAACTCCACAGTGGGGCTCTATTAACTGCATGGTTTCACTAGTTGTAGTGGGAGGACTACACACCAGGGAGGGAGGTCACTAGACATTCAGAACATCCGGGGCTCAGCCCTGAAGACAAGCACCCTACAATCTTGGCCTCGCACACTAGCAGTGAACATTTTACAGAAACAAAACGCTATGTTTCTTATCTCACTGCTTTATTCCATGCGCTGTGCGCAGAACTTTTACAGATAATATGTACAAACGCAGGCACCAAACACGCTTGAAAATCATGATTTTATAATATGTGTGGTAATAAATCACAGATTCTAAGGTCAATTAGCTACAGGGCAATATTTCTACCTAGACAATTACACAAAAACAAATACACCCCCGCCTACACCCCTGTAGTAACAACATTTCATAATTTCACACACATATACATACCAGCATACAATCCTTTCTCCAACTAAATATTCACAATGTTTGCGAGTTATATTACACAGTACTAGGATGTTAGTCCATCCATAAAGATTAGAAATTAAATCAAATTAAACTGTAGGTGCAAACCTGTCTATGACTTCACTCTTTCCCAAGCGTGTTATTATGTATATCTTTGTCAATTGTCATGATGCATTCTGTCTTGGGTCATTGGGATCCTAAGCCAGTGGCACACTCCAACACTCAGACATTATTTACAAAAGATGCATTTGTGTTTAGTGAGTCTGGCAGACCAGAGGCAGTAGGGATGACCACGTGTTCTCTAGATAAGTGTGTGTATTTGGCAATTTTCCTGTCCTGCATTCAAACTGTAATGAGTACTTTTGGTTGACAGGGAAAACGTATAGAGTACAAAGTACAATATTTTCTTTAGGAATGTAGTGAAGTAAAAGTAAAAGTTGTCAAAAATATAAATTGTAAAGTAAAGTACAGATACCCCAAAAAACCGACTTAAGTAGTACTTATATAATATATAATATAATATGCCATTTAGCAGACGCTTTTATCCAAAGCGACTTACAGTCATGCATGCGTTATTATTTTTTTTGTGTACTTAAAAGTATTTTTACTTAAGTACTTTACACCACTGTAACCGCTATCCAGCTGTTTTTTCAACAGCTAGCTAATTGAGCTGACGTTACCAAAAGTAGCTAACGTCATCTTAGCCTAAGTTAGCTAGCTATCTTTATTTGTAATTTTTTTGCATATTTGGACAGTACTTGATTAGAAAGTAATTGGTTAGTTAGTGATACTTTGTCGGGTGGTGAACAGAGCTCCAGCAGTTGGATTCAGTGTCCAGATAGATAATCAATAACTGTACTTGTAAAAACTATTGGTCGCTAAATCCGGAGAAATGACGGACCATGTAAAAAAAAACTATTGGTCACTAAATCCGGCTGGAAGGACCAGGTAAAAACGGTTGGCTGGTATGCCCTCACCCGTCTGAGCGGTCGGCTGTGAATGCCCTCACCCGCTATATACTTCTAACTGATTGGTTTGGTTCTGTCCTCTATAGTGCTGTCCGGTTATAACATGATGTAGAAGGCCATCACTGTACTCTTGATAGTTACCACCACACACCACACACACACACACACACACACACAGCTGTTTCCTTCCTTTGAAGATGTTTATATGATTTTGGTAATCTGAATGACTTGGAATCTTATTGTTGTGGTTATTTCGATGCACGCACAACTTTCAGTCGACAATAAAAAGTCATCAGAAACATGCGTCTTCCCCCTTCGGACGACAATAACACTCTGACCTGAGTGGCGGGTGCAGTGTCCAGATGCGCATTTCCAAGCGCTCTGATTGGTTGGGAATTGCAGGGCTTTGATGGGTGAGGGATACATTGATAGGCTGAGCAGCCAAACTAACGGGATTTAAGGGAAACTGAACTGACTGTGAGGGGAAGTTAGGTAGAGAGGAGAGGAGCAAGACGTCCTTTTTTACAGTACTGTCAAAACCATGCTCATAAAATGTGCAATGTTGCTAATGAAGCAGCACTGCTAGCTAGACTGGGTAGTCCCTCACGTTAGTTAGTTAGCTTTAAGTTATCTGTCAGTGCAGCTTTTGAGTCAACATGTTGAAATGTAAATTACTCGAATCTGGATTACTGTGAGGTCAATAACATCATCATGGGCTAACAAAGTTTACCTCCGGTTCTCCTTCTCATCTTTTGCGCTCTCTCCTCAGAGAATTAACAATTGCCCGCGCGCGCGAAAATAGAATGTATTTGGACGAATCAAAAATGACTTTGGAAAACCACTTTGACTCCGCCTCCTAAAGTTCCGCCGTACACTAGAAATGCAGGTTCTATATCGGTGAGCTCCGCCCCATAGGGAGCTCTGCTCCCTATTGTTTACCCACTCCCCCTGCCCTAAGGCAGCATCAGCCTGAGACAAAATTATGCACACACCTGCAGCCAATAGGATTACAGGTGTCCCTATAAGAGGGGATGCTCCCCTCAATCAGCCTCCCTTTATCTTCAGTGGACTGGACTAGACTGAAGAAGCCAGAAGAGAGACGAGAGAAGACTCAGGACGAAGAAACGCTGTCGAATTTCCGTTCACGACGTCGTCCTAAAATGAGCGCACCAGGAGATTTTCCACGCGCCAAAAGCTCTTTTCAGAGCTCAATGCAGATGCTCCTCTCCATGGCGGCTCAGGCGACTCCCAAGACTTATGTTTCGTGTGTTTAGGGGTCCCAGCATGCCAAAGAGGGCGTACTGCAGTCCCCCTAACTGCGCCTCCTGGGCGCCCCTCCCTTTCCTACAAAGGAAGAGGAAGCAGCGCTGGGCGTTTTTTAGGGAGGATATCCCCCTAGAGAACGTGTTGTCAATACTAGCCTCTGCTTCAGAGGCGTTCATCTGACGGCGCAGACCCAGGGGGATGATAGGGACTATGAGGAAGAGGCTGACATTCCTATGGAACAGTCAGACCCCGTCCCTCATATATTCAAGACCCCCCTTTCCTTTGGTTAGCGAGAGGGCTTTGTAGTTCCTATGGTGATGACGACACGGGCTCTGAGGAAATCGAGAATGCCCTGGTCCTTCGCCGCAGCGGTCTCTGAGACGCGGACTTTCGGGTCTCATTGAGAGCAGCTGCCAGACGGCTGGAGATACCGCTGCCCCCTGTTCCCTCAGCACCGGAGGTTGATTTAATGGGAGGGCAGCCCTTATTCCAGGCCAAGAGAAGAAGGGAGGGAAGAGGGAGCAGAGCCACTGGCTCCTGCCATGCCTTCATTGGCAAAATACGTTGAAAGGGCTCATGGGAGGCACCTTTAGCGGCGCGTTCGCCGGCTAAATTGTACCCTCCAGCATTCACTAGGAGTGGGCGGGAAA
Source organism: Coregonus suidteri (assembly GCA_036851935.1). Classification (NCBI taxonomy): domain Eukaryota; kingdom Metazoa; phylum Chordata; class Actinopteri; order Salmoniformes; family Salmonidae; genus Coregonus; species Coregonus suidteri. The sequence continues at coordinate 5,909 of JAGTTL010000859.1, forward strand.
GGTTCCAGGGCCCAAGCCAAGGGGAATCCCCAGGTTAGAGAGGCGCCATGGCCAGCGTATCTCGTACCGGGTTTCGAGTCCTGGCCCTGCTTCCCGAAAACGCCGATGTGTGCCATCTCAGAAGGACTGTCTCACAGCACCGAGCTGTTAGAGAAGTCCTTCAATTTGGGAGTCCAAAGCTGTAGCAGCAGCTAACAACATTGCCCTCTTGGCAGCGCATCCCTGTCCCGTTTAACCAACTGGGTAGACAGAGTTGGAGCCATAGGAGGTGGAGGAGGCGTCCAGGATTCTGGCGCCATCCTACACACCTAACACAGGCATCGGCCGTCTGCTCGGGGCGGTCCATGGCCACCTCGGGGTCGCAGAGCGACCCTACTGGTTGTTCCTGACAACCAATGAAGGAAGCGGGTTGGACAGGACGTCCCTTTTGAACGCCCCCCTCGTCTGACGACGGGCTCTTTGGAGTCGCCGTCAAAGAGGCGAGGCTGAGAGGTTTTCGAAAGCTGGACGAAGAAAATTACAAAAAAAAAAAAAAAAAAAAAATAAGCAGTTGGCAAACAAGCCTGCCCGACACTGGCAAGGAGGTTAGGCCATCTGCACCGTCACACATCCACTTCCGCCCCCCACAAGAGTAGACAAGGATATACGGACGAGGCGGTGTATCCGGTCGCCAGTCGGCGCGGCCAGGGAGGCAGGAGAGCGGGCCCAGCCCCTCCAGCAGCCACGGTGGCCCCGTGCAGCCGGCGAGGGAGGTGGTGAGGTACGCCGACTTGGGCCCCTAAGGGAGGCCACAAGAGGAGGCGCACATGACGGGACGCAGGGGAGCGAATGGAGGACACGTCCCTCCCTCGAACGTGACCACTGTTCCCCCCAACCCTTCGTTGAAGGGATGGGTGATGATGTTATTGCTTTTGTTGAATGTGATGAATAAAAGAGTTGGCTCCACCTGACTCTGTCAAAAAAGAGCCCTTTTCCATAATACGTCCGGAGAGCGTTTCAAATCTCACCCTCTCTACCCTACCACTCTAAGCGCCTTTCAGCTCGCTAGCAAGGGTTGCATTGCTGAACAGGCATTCAGAGTTGGTACAACATAACACAAAAAGCGTTCTCAAGTATAAGAAGTGCTCACATAGCAGAGACGCAGTCTCTGTTCAAACTCTGACATGATGACGCAGTCCGCTATTTTGGGGGATGGCGAGCACTATCACTAGACTAAGGTCTCCGTTAGGTGCGATTCGAGGACCCATGCGCGTTCACGGAGGGCCCGATTTACACACAGTCACGAAGGTGCCCAGTGTATCGGCGCCCCCAGCTTCTTTCTGAACGCGCCAATGACTGCACACACTGAGTGTAGTTCAGCCCACCAGAGGTGCAGCAGGCTGAACGCACCACAGGAGGTGAAAGGAGGAAAGACACCAAGACGCTGTCTTGGTTTATCTCAAAGAGACCTCACATTACAGACTCCAAGGAGGTGCAGCATAGTGTAGTGCCTCTCATAGCAGGTCTACAGTCTCAGTCAGATGACCAATGATGACACGAGCCGCTAGTTGGGGGATGGCGCACTATCGCAGACTAAGGTAATCGGTTAGTGCGATTCAGACCCCATGCTGCGTTCACGGAGGGGGCCGGACTACACGAAGGTTACGGGAATAACCAACGTATCGGCGCCCCCATTTCTCACAGGAACACGCTAATTAAATACTCACCACACTGAGCGTGACTCATTTACATTTACATTTTTAGTCATTTAGCAGACGCTCTTATCCAGAGCGACTTACTACAGGAGCAATTAGGGTTAAGTGCCTTGCTCAAGGGCACATTTACGTCATTTAGCAGACGCTCTCTTATCCAGAGCGGACTACAAATTGGTGCATTCACCCTATAGCCAGTGGATAACCACTTTACTTGTTTTTTTTTTTTTGGGGGGGGGGGGGGGGGGTTAGAAGGATTACTTATCCTATCCCAGGTCGTCCTTAAGATTGTGGGGTTTCAAATGTCTCGGAAGGGTGGTGAGTGACTCCGCTTGTCCTGGCGTCGTGAGGGAGCTGGTTCCACCATTGGGGTGCCAGAGCAGCGAGAACAGTTTTTGACTGGGCTGAGCGGAACTATGCTTCCGCAGAGGAAGGGGAGCCAGCAGGCAGAGGAGGGATGAACGCAATGTCCTCGTTTGGGTGTAGTGACTGAATCAGAGCTGAAGGTACGGAGGTGCGTTCCCCTCGCACTGCTCCATAGTGCAAGCACCATGTCTTGTAAGGCGTGGGGTGGGGGGGGGGGGGTTGGGGGGGGGGGGGGGATGGAGCTTCAACTGGAAGCCAGTGGAGTGTGCGGAGGAGGGGGTGACGTGAGAGAAACTTGGGAAGGTTTGAACACCAGACGGGCTGCGCATTTCTGGATGAGTTGTAGGGGTTTATTGGCACAGGCAGGGAGCCCAGCCAACAGCGAGTTGCAGTAAATCCAGACGGAGATGGATGACAAGTGCCTGGATTAGGACCTGTGCCCGCTTCCTGTGTAGGGCAGGGTCGTCACTCTCCGAATGTTGTAGAGCGGATGAACCCTGCAGGATCGGAGTCACACCAGCCTTGATGTTAGCGGAGAAGAACGACAGGGTGTTGTCAAGGGGTCACGCCAAGGATCTTCGCACTCTGGGAGGAGGACACAAACGGAGTTGTCAAACCGTGATGGCGAGATCATGGAACGGGCAGTCTTTCCCCGGGAGGAAGAGCAGCTCCGTCTTGCCAGGGTTTCAGCTTGAGGTGGGTGATCCGTCATCCATACTGATATGTCGGCCAGACATGCATAGATGCGATTCTCGCCCCCTGGTTATCAGAAGGGGAAAGGAGAAGATTAAGTTGGGTATCGTCAGCGTGTTAGCAATGATAGGAGAGGGCCATGTGAGGATATGACAGAGCAAGTGACTTGGGTGTATAGGGAGAAAAAGAAGAGGGCCTTAGAACTGAGCCCTGGGGGACACAGTGGTGAGAGCACGTGGTGCGGAGACAGGCTTTCTCGCCACGCCACTTGGTAGGAGCGAGGGGTCGGGGACCGGGGCGGTACGGGGGTGGCACGGTAGGTAGGACGCAATCCAGGGAGTGAGTCCGCGCCGGAGATGGCCCAGCTCAACCCACCAGACTAAGGTCTCGGTTAGTGCGATTCAGACCCAGCTGCGTTCACGAGAGGCACGGACTACGAAGGTTACGGGAAATAACCAACGTACCGGCGCCCCCATTTCTCACAGAACACGCTAATACTCACCACACTGAGCGTGACTCAACCCACCAGAGGTGCAGAGTTGAACACACACAGAAGGTGAAGGTTAAGAAGGTATCAAGCACTGCCTTTGTGTTACCTCATAGAGACCTCATATTACAGACTCCTAGGAGTATTGTAGTGAGGGTCTCTAATAGCGAATTGGCAGTCATCTACGATGACGGCAATCGCTTGCTGGGGGATGGTCCCGCGTGTCGCAGGCTGTGGCCTCGGTCAGTGCAATTCAGACCCGCGTTGCGTTCACGGAGGGCAAGGAAGTACGATGGTTTTGACGAGATTAACTGACGTCTCTGCCCCCCCCACTTCGGGTTCAGAACGCGCATAATGTTTCCTCTCCCTTTCATGGGAGGCCCGCCTTGGGCTGTTCCACCACCTCAGTGTCGAGGAACAGCGGCGGCAAGGGCCATAGAGGAATAACGGTCCTTCCTACTGAAGGTGTACCACAGCTTCGCCACTCGGCCGCCTTTCTCTGTATTGCTGGCAGTGGGCAGCGAAGCTGCACCCTCTCACGCTGGCTAGAACAGACGTGCAGAAGGGTTATGCTCTCCATTCCATCGGGACCCCACCCCCATTCAGGGAGAGTGGTGGAGACGGTGATGAAAACGCCCAAAAAAGTGGCCGCTCTGGTTTCAGAGATTACGGAACTTTTGGCGAAGGAGAGGTGCGGTTCACAGTGTTCCCCAGGAGCAAAGGAACAGGGGGCTATATTCGCCCTACTTCCTGGTGCCCAGAATGACGGGGGAATGAGGCCAATATTGGATTTACGCATTCTCAACGAGGGGGAGCGTAAACCAAACGTACGCCCTTTCGAATGCTAACGACAAAATGTCTGCTGGAATGTGTCCAGAAAGGAGACTTTGTACGAGCATAGACCTAAAGGACGCGTAGCTGTTCAGTGCCAGTACAGCCGCACGTCACAGGAAGTTTCTTCTTCTGCGATTCGCCTTTCAGAGGGGTGGCGTAACGAATACACGAGGATGCACTTGGGTACCCCTGGCAACGTCGCACGGTTTCCAAGTGTGTGGAGGCGGCATTGGAAACCGTTGCGTCGTCAGGGACTACGGCTACTAGCCTACCTAGACGACCTACTGGTTCTCCGCCCCATCAGCAGAAGGCTGGCGATCCACTCACCACAACACAGACAGTGATTCAATACTCACACGTCTGGGGTTCGCTGTGAATTGGAAAAAGAAGCGCGCCCTGGTCCCAGTCATCAGATTGTCTACCCTGGGGGAGTACAGCTAGACACTGTAATGATGAGGGGGTGCTCGAATTTCGGACCCCCGAAGGGTAGCCTTGTTGCTAGCCCTGAGGAAGTGTCGTCCGAATCATACGGTGGACGGCACTGTCGATCATGTCACTCTTGGGTCTCATGTCGTCAGCAGCCCACTCTGGGTTCCGCTGGGACTCCTGCACATGCGCAGGATGCAGCGATGGTTCGCTCCAACTAAGACTAGACCCATTGCCGTCAACGTCATCGGTTGGTGGTGGTTTCCCGCTCTCGCTCAGTGCAGATCTGAACTATTGGAGAAGACCCGCTCGGAAGTGTCACGATAGCTCAAAGTGTCCTCTTACATCCCAGTGTTCACAGCATGCGTCTCTGACGGGATGGGAGAGGGACAGGTCAGACCCAAAGCGAGTAGGAGGTGTTGTGGGCGTGTGTGGGCCTCTTGTGCAGTCGCCACATCAACGTCTTTGTAGCTTGGAAACGTTTGACTGTGGTTTTGACCCACCTTCGGGTGTACCCTTCGGGGTCGCGCGATGTGTGGGTTGGTTCAGAACAAGCCGGACCACAGTGGGCCCACATAAATCGCCAGGGAGGAGTCAGGTCTCTGCTCTCGATCGGCGCGGCAGGATGGAATCGTGGCTGTGGGCTCACGAAGCACCTGTCGCCTAATTGAGAAGCAGCACACCCTTCAGGGCTACTTGAAAGATGAGAGCAGACATCATGTCACGAGGGGGGTCCCCGAGACGACGAGTGATGTCTGCATGCCGGACAGTGTTCTGTAGTTGCAACTTTGGGAAAAAGTTTCGGGAGAGCCGAGGTGGATCTATTCGCGTCCACGTGTTGAACGCGCAATGTCCCTGATGGTTCTCTGATGACGGGGGAACAGGAAGAAACCGACACTAGGAAGAGGCACGCCTGCCTTTGCGCACCACACATTGGCCGAGAGTTCTCTCTGTATTGCATTCACGCCGCTGTCACTGCATTCTTGCAATGTTAGCTCAGGGTGAGTAAGGTTCAGGAGGGCTGTCGAGTGATTACTGGTTTTTTAACCCCCCCCCGATCGCACGAAGGGGCTCCTGGGTTTGCGGAGAGAGTCAGAGTCCGCTGTGGTGATTGCCGACCTTGGCCAATTCCACATCGGACAGACCGCTGTTGTTCTCAGGCGGGGGGCAAGCGATAGGGCAGTTGACAATAATCTGGCCAACCACTGAAGGCCTGGCTGCTGAGAGGGAGCCAGGCTAGACGCGCCGGGTGGGTTATTCTGATGCGGTGATGCAGGACCATCAGATTCACGTGCCTGCCAGTTCCACTTTCTAAGATGGCTGCCAGTAGATGACAACGGTGTTTCACATATGTTGTGTCACACAAAGGTGTAGGACCCATGAGCTGTCAGGTTGAAGAGATTTTCCCTCTTTACTCATAGAGTCTTATGTTTGACCGAGCAGAGTTCGCCTGCCACCATTAAGGTGTTTGCAGCTGGCGATTGATTTCCAGCTTGTCACGAGGGGTTTGAGCAGAGACGCAAATGTCTTTAGCCAACCCTACTAATGAAACGGTTTCCTATTACGGAAATGCGGCGGCTTAGTCCAACATCTAGAGCCACGCTCCCCTCAGGTGGGATTTGGCTTTTGTGACTCGAAGCGCTATGTAAGTCGCCGTTTGTTTGAGCATGAAATAAATACCCCTCAAGGATGCTGTCTTTGAAGAGAAGCACTGTTGCTCGCTTTTGACTACGGCTAAGCGTGTGTTAGTGAATTGTGTGACTCTTGTCGACGGGACGTCGACTGCCTGGCCATAATGGCGAATCTGAGCAGAGCCTCCCCCCTTTGTGTACGTCCTAACCCTGCATTTGTGCGTGAAGGTTATAGGAGTGCCTATAGATCATCAGGCCGTGGAGCTGTGGCTGGTATCGCACTCCTCGCTCATAAATGGAGAGAGTGAGGAAAGCACTCCATCGCCTGTGCGCCAGTACGCGACCTTGGCGTGTTGACCGGTCGAGCGCACGCAGCAGAGATTAGGTCATCGCATCAGCTGGTTGTGTGCGTACATGGTGCTGCTGGCACTAGGTAGACCAGCCTTCAGAAACAGCGTACTGTCTCAGTGGAGACATCACAAAGCTTATGAGGCAGCGGGGGCGAACAAGTGCATCAGGGTATCAGAGCTCACTCACAATCGTGGAGTAGCAGCGTTCTACCTGCCCTTTTCAGAGGTAACAGGGGTAGAGCGATATATGTAGAAGCGGCTCATGGTCAGAGCACCGTCTCCATTATCAGTTTCTATCTCTTGGATATGTTCTTCTAAACTCTTTGGCTCAGTCTGTACTCAGGCGGTGCTGAAGTGAGGACTTTGAAGCTAGGAGGAGAGGTAATGCAGGACTGTGGAGCCAGGGTCTATATCAGGTCCGCTTCTGATAGAAGAACATAGTTTTTGATGGACTCCTTGACTGACAGGGATTCAGTACAGTAGAGGGCACTGTATTGATCTGCCCACCAGTGATTCACTGGGAGTGAGGCGAAATGCATGGGGGATAATAGTAGTAACTTGGTTACGATACTATTAGACCGAGTCATTACAATTTGACGGAATGTGGACGTCAGTCTATTTGCTTGGTCATATTAGTATGAATCAGTGTAGTGGGATCTGCCACTAATCTATGCGGGTTCCATTGATTGAGTGAAGAGGCCTACCGTGTACACAATGTAGAGCGACACTTTGTGTCATGTGCATTAGTGGTCGGTAGTATTGTAACAGGGATATTGAGGTTACCATCTCTCTGATAGTACAGATTTAGTCGGGCCTGTATTATCTGGTGAATCTGCCCATAGTCAGTGGTGTTGCACACTTGGACTAGGTGGGGCGGGGTTTTAACCGATGACGCAGTATATGTGACACTTGTAGGGTGAACAGTGGTTACAGTACTGCGGAGGGAGTTGGGTATTGCAAGCCATTGCTAGGCATGACCTTTTCATGTTTAGATGGGAAGTGTTGGGCTCGGCAGGGAAGTACATTTGGAGGCGCTACGCTCCGCCTTAAACCCAATAGGAGCAGAGCTCCCCTATGGGGCGGAGACTCCACGATATATAGAACGATAGTTACGCGAGGCTAAACTCCAGTTCTATGAGTGGAGCGGAGAGCCTCATAGGATGATTAGCCCTTTCTCTAGTCTTGCTGAAGTAAATATCTCGGGAGGCTGGATTATTGACGGTAGGCATCCCCTCTTACAGGGACACCTGTAATCTCTATTGGATTACGGGGTGTGCATGAATTTTGTCTCAGGCTGGGTGATGCCTTAGGCAAGTGGGTGGTAACCATAGGAGCCAGCGCTCCCCTATGGGCTAAGGCGCCACTCATAAAACTGGATTTAAGATGAAGACTCTCAAAGCTCCCTATCTCCGTTAATAGGGTGTGGTGTGTATTTTGTTGTTACACACATCCTGCAGGGTTAATATAGTATCGATTTTGTGCTGAGACAAGATATCATGTCGTGTCCAAGCGCTACCATGTTCATATATCTGCCAACAGCAATGGTGTTCGTGGAATGGTGGTGGGTTTGTTCTCTATTTTCACATAGTATACTTGCTGCAGATGTCGACACACATCATGGCGTCGCTAGTGCATAAACGCCTTTATGCTGCACACAGATGTTAGCTAGGTATCGTATACTCAGCCCTAAGACTCATATTGCGCATAGATAAATGGCGTGGTGTGATGTTTCCGACTCGCCCATTTCTTTCGGCATAATAATGTTACCCAACAACACAAAACAGATTACCATCCATTTGTTCAACGAGACAATATTATCTGTGTGGCCGTGTAGTAAAATTTTCGGTTATCCACGCATAAGTTTCTCATCTGTTTTGCACACCGTGTAGCCTGTCGTGATATAAAAAAAAATATATATCATGTATGACTTTACTAGTATTCGTATCTGACGTCTGATGTCGTTGTTAAATGTTTGTTTTTCATGACGGAATGGAATGTTGGTTTGTTCCGGCCAGAGAGGGGGGAGGTTGTTTTATAGTGTATTTGAAATGTTGCCGTCTTGGAGGGGTGACGGGCCGAGGGGAGACTGGTGATGGCCAGAAAGAAGAGGCGTAGCCCCTCCCTTGCATTGCTTGTTAAATAGGGGGGGTGTAAGTGGGGCGGTAGGGTGTGTAAACAGATTAGACGGCAGAACGCCATATCAATCTGGGAAGTCGGTTCTCCAGGCAACGAGTGTCTGGAATTTATGCTTGTAAACCGGCGATGTGATATGAATAAAAACTTCTGGACACGAGCAGGCATCATAATGGACTTCTTTTGTTGACAGCGATAATGGCCACCATAATCATATACGACATAATGGCGGCCCAACGTGGGGCCTGGGTTTGCGTCTCCTCTCTGTTTCAGTCAAACCGCCGGCCTAATCTCTCTGAGGGAAAAAGGGTGGTGTTGCTTACCGCTTCGGCGGTTGTTAGATTGGATATGACTGTGTACCTTGAGGAGATGTGACATGTATGACCTGGCCTCAGGTGGCGTTATGGGCTGTTAACTGGAGTTCTGACCGAAGATATTCTAAATTTGGTTGATGTGTAAACGTTTTCTTTACAACAATGGATTGTACAAATGGGATGGTATGAGAAATAAAGGTTGGAAGACGTCACTGGATAATTAGGGCGCACGGGGAATCGGCGAAAAAAAGCGCCTCGAATCGAGGCGATTCATAGGGATGGGACCATAAAAGTCCGTGCAACGCCGTTTACTATGTGGTGTATGGGTTTTATTCAGGGAATTCTTAAGCTGGACGGATTATATGTATGGTAGATACTCATCGTATGGTTGACGAACTATAAATGCTTGGCGGTAACCCTCTCTATGATTATCCAGAACCTTAAGGCAACACAAAGTTGAGAAGGGAGATTATATGAATAATCAGGAAAATGATTGGGCCAAACGGTGCGGGGTGTCATTGGTATAGCTAGTAGGCCACAGTTGGCTAAGGCTGGAAGCTGGTAAGGCTTGATTGTTTCAGGCCACGTTGGTTGTGGTGTACTACATTCGTTGTTCAAGGCTAATCTTTGTAAGGCTAAAGTGTGAATCGATGCTATGGTGTGAGCCTTAGGCTAAGCTAATGGCTTAATGCTACAGGTTAATGTGTGTTTTGTGTGCTACATAGCTTTAGCGGATATCCTTAGAGATTCCAGTTGCGACGGCAGTTGAAGTTGGAAAGTCTCTTAAAACTTGTTTATGTGGTTGTAAGTCAGGTTATGATGTTTTGTGAGCCGCTGGGGAAATGTTGTTTGATTATAAGGGGAAAATGGGGAATTACAGCTGGTGGATGTTATTAGTTTGGGGCAGAGAGAGTAGAGAATCTTCCCTTGACGGTGTGAAATTGTATTGAGGAATGGGGTATGCCGCATTGCGTTTAGAAATTTTGCGAACACTACACTACCAGAAAGGGGGGGAGTTTATGACACGAGATTAGGGACACGCTTTGGTTTACGGCACTAAAATCTACGACATTGCGGTCGACGAAACAAAATGGTGGCGGTTAGTAGAATGTAATGAAAGATGCGTTGTTTAATTTTAAATAATGATATTTGCGCCATGAGTTGGGGATTTCGGGCGCAAAAACAACACATGGGGGATAAGACAGGGAGGACGGAGAGAGAAGGAAAGAAAGAAACACACAGAAAAGAGAGATTTTAGCACGAGTTATTCTAGTTTAAAGACATGGTAAAGAGGAAGACTTGTTATGTTAGCCTACTTGAATTTATAAAATTAGAGATATGGGTAGCGCGATTATAATTACATTTTAATAAATAATTAAATAACGGAATTAAAAGATCAAAGTAAAAAGGTTTTTGGGCGATCTTATAATTCGTCCTGATTTAATAGTGTCTTACAGGAATCATGTAGAAAAAACGAAATATGAATGGTTGGAAAAAAAATACGCAGTGACTGCATTAACGACTAAAATTGTTATGTTGTGTCTTTGTCTTCACTTGTCCTATGAGAGGAACGCTAAGTGAGAGGAGGCGAGGAGAGTACAGAGAGTGATCACGTCACGTGGCAGAGGATCAAGTCAAAAAAAAAAAAGGTTTTGGTACTGATTATGGTTACAAAACTTTCCCTAACAGGATATGTGATGTTATGACGATTTTACAAGGGCTTGGCAAATTTCTATTTCAATAAAAGTTACATTTTCTGGAAGCTATGTTGCAGTCACTGGGCTGTATTGCCAGTTCGATTGGGAAAATCACGGGTCCTGACATTATCTTTAAAATTTATAATAATTAGGGTTATAGAGCAAGGGTGTTAAAGGCTTTGTTTATTGGGGGGTACTTAGTTCTGAAGATGACTAACGTGCATTATTGGCAAGTGGATGGACTGTGGGAAGATATAGATACAAACCTAATGGATAGGGTGGTGACCAGAGGAGTCTAGGAATAAAAATTGGTTTTGAATTAGTCAGGAGATTTATTGACTTATTTGAGTTTATTTGGAGGTGTTAGGTTATATTAAGAATTACCAGGGGGAAGGGCTATAATAAACTCAATAGTCTCTAAAATAGGATAGTTCACAATAAAGGAATATAAAGGGCTTGGCTAGGGGTAAAATTGATTTAAAAAGGCATTTTTGTAATCAAAAGAAATCAAAGTAGGTTGTTAAGAGTAGTGTTAGGAGGGACTTGAATGGCAGAAGTTAGTAGACTTTCTCACAGATGGATTCAGGCAGAAAGAGATCATCCAGCGCAGGGGTGATTATGGCATCAGAGATGAAGACGAATACGAGCAGAAACAACACGATGAATGATGAATCCAGAAGACGAAGAAAGAAAACGAGATGTTTGGGAACTTAAGGAGAAGAGGATGGATGTATGATGAGAGGTCATGCATTGGGAGATGACTCGGTGATCAGAAGGAAGTGGCAAGAGAGCGAAAGATAGGATACTGGAGACTTGATCTCTGATGAAAGTTTGAACGAAGAAGAGAGACAAGATATTAGAGGTCTGATGAAAGAGAAAAGTATAAGGAAGATGATGAGATGATAGTATTTCTAAGACAGAACTTAGAAGATGAACTCTTTGAGAAAGAATACTGATAGGGGTTCCACAAACGAGAAGAAACGGAGAAGGAGGAGAGAGGAAAAACTCTATCAAATACAACTTATAACTGGTGGGGGAGAAGAAGAAAAGAAGTGTTTGGTTATTGAAGAATCAGAGTGAATCCAAATCAACAATCACTGTTACAGCAGCTTTAATCTGAAACAATATCAAAGGCAAATTGTACCAACCGAAGGGGGGACCAGATGGTTCATATCGGACTGTCAGTTTCTGGAAAGAACCACAGAATATGGAGAAGAAGAAACAGAGGAGATCAACGAGCAAGTGAAGATCACCGGTGCTTCAGGTGAACACTAAAATATTCTAGAGTGCCCGAGAGAGAATATCCGGAAGGGGTGCACTGCTGAGCGCACTCGATTAGAGAAGAAGAGGAAATAGTTAACAGTGAAGTTAAAAGGCAACGACCATTAGAAGTGATAGTGAATAGGGGGAAAAGGCTTACCTGGGTCTACAAGTCCTAAAAGAGGTTAAAATCATATCACTCTGTAAAATAAACTAAACTAGGTTAGAGATAGGGATGAGGTAGTCAAACAAGTGTAAATACTCTAGGGAATTACTTGAGCTCTGCTGATAGAGAGTCAAACAGGATTTAAAAGAGACAATCTAACAATGATTGTGGGAGAGATCGCATGGTGTAAATTGAAGTATTCAATAGAGGGTACACTGAGACCGATTGACTGTTGGGTAGCGCATTTTAAAAAAGTAGGGTTGTTGGGAGACAGTCATTTGCTGAAAAGATAAGATATCGATAGGAAGGGGATGATAATGTATTAGATTGCCTGTTTAGACAATCTGTTCTGGGAAAAGTTATAGGGTTGACTGTTACATTTTGGGGTTTACATTCTTACACTAAGAGATTTGAGGGTAGGCTAAAAGGTGTTTAGTCGGTTTGCCAAGTCTGAGTGTAATGAATCAGAAGCAGTTGGGGAACTTTCCCAATCACATATTCTAAAATTTCTGGTGGTAGTAGATTTTACTGGTCTCCAATAGATGAGGGGAAAACGGTCGAAACTGTTATGACAAGAAAAAGATTAGATTAAATAAGTTAGGGGTATAGGCTAGGTTCGAAGGGACTAAGAGACACAGTAGGCTAAGTTTTCAAGTTAGTAGTAAGACAGAGAGGAGAACAGTGAGTAAGACGCATGTTAAAGTTAGTGGGGGAAGATATGGTAGGAGTTTAAAAATAAGTTAGGAGCAGATGCATGAGAACGTGGTGACAGAATGATTTGAGGGTGATCCTTGAGTATCTATATTTACAGTTTCCATTAGTGGAGATCAAGGCCTTATAGGTGTATTTTGTTATAACTCAGGAGGTTGTACAAGTTTAGAGGTAGAAAGCTGGGGGAGAAGGGAAAAACCGGGGTAAAAAGTGACACTAGTGGGGGAGAGGATGGAAGTACAAAGGAAGGAGGTTCAAAGGTTCTTATGGGGAAAAACCTAGGGGACGAGTAAATAAGGACATTAACACATTCAGTCTATTAGAACATCAGGGGAGAAGCAAGTTAACCTCAACTCTTTCAACATTGATAGGTATTAAAGGATCATAAATAAATATATATGCATTTGATTATTAAGGGAACCAATACAGCACCAATTTTAGGGAGGAAAAACACTTATTAGGGTTACCGATAAGATGGGACGTTTTTCTTCATATGGAGAGATAATTATGGAGAATAAGTATTGTTATCAGCCGACCAGGAGGTAAAAAGGAGAGGATAGTTTGGAATAGGGTTGTAGGAGTGACTGTTCACTGTGTATGTTGCGTAGATAATTATAGAAGAAAAGGATTTAGGGAGATATAGGTGTACTTATTAGGGCAGAAGCATGTAGAATTTGTTGTCGGTTAGTAATTATCGGTAAAGGGCTATGTAAGTCATTAAGTAACGCTGTATAATGGAAGATTATGACAGTCTGTAGATAGAAGTTTTTACAGTCATTGAGGGAGTTCAGGAGGAGTAGAACTGAAGGAGCAGTAGTCACTAAACGGAGTAGGTAATACAACGAGGATAATGACTCCTGAGTGGCTGCAGTGGTTCTAAGGCACTGCATCGCAGTGCAAAACTGCTGCCACTAGAGATCTTGGTTCAGAAGTCAGGCAACTCTGGCGCAGCCAGCCGCGACCGGGGGGGAGGCGCCCATGGGGCGGTGCACAATTGGCCCAGTGTCGTCCAAGGGTAGGGGAGGGAAATGGCCGGCCCCAAGGGGGGGGTTGTAAGCTCAGTTGATAGAGCCATGGCGTTTGCAACGTGGCGGGGGGGGGCGGGGGTGTCAGGGTTGTGGTTAGAATTCCCGACTGTAAGTCGCTTCTGGATAAGAGCGTCTGCTAAATGAATTAAAATGTAATGGTTAAATGTAGTATAATGGGAAATTTTGCACTAGAAGTAAATAGGGGTTGATACAGCAGCTAAATCAAACTACACTTTAAGGGTGAACTTTGTAGGGATTGAATGATACTATGGCAATAGCAAATTATAGGAGTATGATAGTGACAACAATTGTTCTGAAATTAAAGAGTCGCAAGAGGGATTCAGGAGGTTTATAGGTACGAAATGGGGTTAAAAAATAGAGCATGATAGAAACAAATATAGATTAATCTGAAATGGAGAATGAGATTCGCATCAGGGAAGGCTACGAGGTATGTGATCTTTTGATTTTGATGACATGAGGGGGGGGGGTCCAGGGGAGCATCTGATCAGTTGCTGCTGCGCTTCCTCTGTTGTGGAAAATAAATTAGAAGATAGATTAACTCATTCGATTGCCCTGTGGGGTCAGTGGGGAATCTTGAGGGAACCCAGTCTGTTGGGGAATTCCATCCCGAAACCATTAGGGTTAGACGGTTTGCGCAGCCTCTGTCAGGGTGTGGATCAGTTTTGACATACTTTGTCATAACTGTGCAACCGAGTGGCAACAGTCATTGACAGATAAAATAATGTTGTTGTCAAAACGAGTAGGGGTTTAGGTGTTTCTTGGGTGAAAAGATTACCCTAATGAGAATTGGTTAGAGAGAAAGTCAAATTCAAGGGCTAATTGCAAACTTTGAAGTTCATTTCAGGGCTGAAAATATTGAGGGATAAAAAGTGTGTTTTTGCTTCTAATAAAACATATGAGGTAAGGGGTATGGTTTTCTGGGAAGATCAGGGTTGAGGTTGTATGATAAATTTGATAAAGACATGAACCTTAAGGGTAGTAATGACAAAATAAATAGGTTACTTTTACATTTAATCAGGTAGTAAGAAGAGCAGGACTTTGATGGTAAACAATTAGCTTTTGACTGACAATGTGACTCATGGTCGTTTAGAGGCATAAGGGAAATTATGGATAGAAGTTATAGTGTTACCCTATGGGGATAGGACGTTGTTACAGGTCAACGTTGAAGCCACTTCCATATGAGGTGTCTACCATTATAAGAGGGAGTAGATTGTGACACAGCTAAATTGAGGGTTAAAGGGTACATTACATTATACATTTCAGTCCTTTAGCAAGACACATGGCGAGCATGTCGATAGACTTCAAGGCTATGTATTGAAAGAAGAGGTTTAAGGGAGAAGGGAGGGGACTTCATTCATGGTATGTGTACCATTTGGGAGATGAATATTGTATACATATCAGTGAATTAAACTGGAGGCCAGTAGCAGTGCAGATATAATCACTGGGGTTATAGATTAATTGTAAGGGAGCATTGAAAACAGGATTTGGGTTGCAAGATCAATTAGGCCATTAGTGGGCAGTGATGGGGCAGATTCTAGTTTAAGCTTTGATAACACTGTGTGATGTGTTGTACTGACTTTTTGAGAAAGACATTAGAGATTCAGATAGGTTTGGAGAAGTGGTGCATGAGGACAAACACTCAGATGCTAGGTGTGGACTGTCCTGATCTGGATGAAAGATGGACAAGTGGAGAACTGAGGGAAGAGATAAATATCATTTGGATTATTTTTGGATGATTTTTCAAATTGGTTTTTCAAATATTAGTATGATTTTCAGTATGATTTTATGAATCAACAAGGGGGGCAATGGATTAATGTTGATTCATGCATCATTATATGTATCATTTTTTAAATTCTTAGGTGAAATGGAGGTTTATTGAATAGTGGTTGTTTTGCAAAGGATACAAGTTTGATACTCCCGTTTTGGTCGATTTATTTTTCTTGTCATTCCCAGAAGCATGTGGGAGAGAACATGTGGAGATTGGAATACGCAAACAAAGACAATATGACTGGAGGAGATGAAACAAGGAGGGTTGTGGCTGAGGATTCCAGAGAACAAGACGTCCATTGGAAGAGGACACTAGCAAGAGAAGAGGATAGTGTAGTGGACTAAACATTCGTGTCTGCAATGAAATGTAGACATATTTGATGTGTAATACAATAATGGTGTATATCTTAGGTATTGATTTAGTAGAATGAATGTTTTGATGTTAGTGAGATGCAGGATGAGGATTAGTAGATGCTTTTGTTTATTCGATGGGGTTAGGGACAGAATGTTTTAAGCAGAGAGCGATTCCCTTTTAGGTCCTATGGTTGACCAGCCTGGACAGGGGATGGGATATTTATGGCTAGGATTCTGTTTACATGTGTATTTAATGTGCATCATAGTTTCAAATGCATTTAATGAGTTGATGAGGTTATCTGGAGTACCGACGCGTGGTTGTTGCCTGGGGCAGAAGGGACGGTGAAGAGGAATTTTACCTGTCTTGATTGATATGGATGGATGGATTGCTGGACAGTTTTTCGCCTGTCAGACTCCATAGAGATTTATCATAATTAATAAGTAACTGTCGTTCATACTGTGCATAAAGCAGTTGTTAATATGTCATGAGTAATGTATTTACCTCCATTAGAGATTTTCAATTTAAAAAAAAGGGGTCATCAGTAAGTGTATTGCACATTTCATCAAAACAGGGATTGATCAAGAAAAGGTATTTACACTCAGAGGAGAATGTTTTTGGGTTTAAGGTTAAGAATATTCAATGAGATAAACTGATTTAATAGTCATAATCTAGTCTGTTGTTTTCGAAGACGTTTATTCGTCTCGAAAGGGGGGAATATTCGTATCTGGACGATTATGTCGTTGTTAAAGTTTTTCATGACGGGAATGGAATGTTGGTTGGCAGGCCAGAGGCGGGGAGGTGTTATGATGTTATTTGAAATGTTGCCGCTTGGAGGGTGAGCGGGCCGAGGGGAAGACTGGGTGATTGCCAGAAGAAGGGAGTTAGCCCATTCCTTTGCATTGTTTATAAAATAGGGGGTGTAAACGATTAGACGACCAGACAGAACGACCATATCAATCTGGGAAGGTCGTTCTCCAGGTGCAAGCGTGTCTGAATTTATGCGATAATCCCTTCGTGAATATGGAATTTAAAAACTTCTGACACGATTGCAGCATAACGGACTTTTGTGGACAGCGATAATGCCACCAGTCATCATATACGGACACTACATACAAAACGGGATGGAAAGGGGTTATTGTCAGTGTACTGACAGTAACAAGAGAAATGCTGATGCACAACCAATTTCGAGCGAAATTTCGACCAGTTGTGTATTTCTACTAAATATCAGACAGTAAGGTTGAGGACCTGACTGAAGTTCCTAAAAAAAGTACAAATTAAAAATATGTATTTATTCTAGGTCTGGGCAACGTTTTTGGAAATGGATCCGCGCGGTCCGCAAATTGCTCATCCCTAAATTAGACCATAGGTTCAGATAGTACAACGTTTTTCAGATCAGAGGTTTGATTTCCACGGCCACCTGGTCGTCAGTTAGGTACCATCACGAGCCACAAGCATTATACCCCGCCCACACATTGTATCTTCTTAAAAATCTGTTTTTAAACCGTAACCTACAGCAATCACCCACCATGTCTAACCTTATGCCTACCTCAACCTTAAAATTAAGACAAAAAAAGCTATTTTAGTTTTCATGATTTTTACAATTAATAGCACATTTGACTTTGTGACTTGTGAAATTATAGTGGAAACGCCACACTTCCTTCGGGGTCATGCCGTATCGGAAGTCCAAGTAGAGGGGCAACTCTCGCGCTCGGGTAGCTTTAATTCCTCGTCCTAGCTCCGTTTCACAATCAAATACTCGGAAAGAAGCCGTCGTGGAGAAACGTTTGGTGGTTACGTCGCTACCTTACAGGATAAAGCAAGGGCGAGGACAGCGAATGGAATTATGGAGTGTGTAAGTAGCTAGATACACCGCGAGCAAGGCTAAACTAGCTAGCTAGTAAACGTTAGTCTAAAGCAAAGTACGCGATGTTAACTAGCTACTAACTACATTCAAGTTTGACACATTATAAGTAGCCAGGCTAAAGCCAGCTAGTAACTTGCAAAGATCACTGGTTGTGTGTCGTAACTAGCCAGCACTACTAGCTAAAAGTTAGTTTTATCTGTTTTTTCACATACCACCAGTAAAGTACGTTGCTTGTTACGTTTTTTTACATCTGGCCTCTTAAAAAAAACCAAATGAGGCCATGGTTAGCTGTTTTACATTGTCAAGCCTAGTTATCTTTTAGAGAGGGCTTCGAGGCGAACTAGGGATATTGCCCCAAACTGATGATCGAAAATCTAATTGATGTGGCAAATGCAATGCTTCGAATGCCAAAATCGGGGAAAATTGACTGCTGTAGAAAAAAAAGCGTTACTTACAGTAGGAAATGTCTAATTTTCCCAGCTATGATCCACTAAACTTGATCTACCTTTTGTCCAAAGTTTTATATGTAAAGCGACAAGGCCGTAGACAATGCTCCCATGCCTTGAGGGGCTAAAAAATGCCATTTTTTTTTTTTGGTGCAGTGCCCTGGCCCCGGGGGTTTTTGCTGCTTTGGGGGAGCAAAAAAAGTTTTTTGAACTGCTTTCAA
>JAGTTL010000860.1:0-5000 GCA_036851935.1 Coregonus suidteri
GATTTGGTAGATAGTTTTCCATTATTTTGATCTCCCAACATTATAACAGGAAGAGGAAGTGTAAACTCTAACATAGCCTATTAGTTAGAAAGGTAACTCCAAACACATTTTCGCTAATAGCCGCTGTTAAGGTGATTAAACAAAGGTTAGCCATGTGTTGGCAAAAATGTATATCCAAGTCAAGAAAGCTTACCAGCAGCCAGCGGCAGTTGCCGCGACTGGTACTTGTGGGTGCTTTTTCAAACGTCAGATACTCCAGTGACTGTAATTAGCCCAAATGAGTGTAATTTGCTCAATATTAGGAGTTGAGAAATAAAGTTTCCCCCTCTGTCTGTCTGTGTCCCCTCTCCCTCAGTCTCTCTCTCTCTTTCTCCCTCTGTCTGTCTGTGTCTCCTCTCCCTCAGTCTCTCTCTCTCTTTCCCCCTCTGTCTGTCTGTGTCTCCTCTCCCTCAGTCTCTCTCTCTCTTTCCCCCTCTGTCTGTCTGTGTCTCCTCTCCCTCAGTCTCTCTCTCTCTTTCCCCCTCTGTCTGTCTGTGTCCCCCCCCCCCTCTCTCTCTCTCTCGCTCGCTCTACCTCACTCTCTACCTCTCTCTCTCTGTCTCCCTCTCCCTCTCTCTCTGCCTCTCTCTGTCTCTCCCTCTCTCTCTCTCCACCACCAATAATCCATCCAGCCTTCTACAACGGGACTGCCAGCTCTGCACAAACTCTAATTGGATCCTTTTAAAGGTGCTCACCATGACGACTCTCACCAATGTAATTATGTCCCCCCCCCCTTTATTTAATGGCTGTGGGCTGGGATGGACGGGAAGAACTCAGAGCAGTGCCCTTCTACAGAACGGCTGGAACACTTTGGGTTTTACAGTACGGCTAATCCAATTTCACCCACAGAGAAATCATCCCATGCCATATATACTTTTCAACAGGCTTTTTATGGGCCACTGTTGAATATCCTGGCCTCATTGATTTCTACCAGTGAAAAAAAGGGGTTCAGCTCTCTCTTATGCTCTTTTGTTCGCTCTCTCTCTCTCTCTCT
Source organism: Coregonus suidteri (assembly GCA_036851935.1). Taxonomy (NCBI): domain Eukaryota; kingdom Metazoa; phylum Chordata; class Actinopteri; order Salmoniformes; family Salmonidae; genus Coregonus; species Coregonus suidteri. The sequence continues at coordinate 1,034 of JAGTTL010000860.1, forward strand.
CTTCATCTCTCTCTCTCTCTCTCTCTCCTCTCTCTCTCTCTCTCTCTCTCTCTCTCTCTCTCTCTCTCTCTCTCTCTCTCTCTCTCCTCTCTCTCTCTCTCTCTCGCTCTCTCTCTCTCTCTCTCTCTCTCTCTCTCTCTCTCTCTCTCTCTCTCTCTCTCTCTCTCTCTCTCTCTCTCTCTCTCTCTCTCTCTCTCTCTCTCTCTCTCTCTCTCTCTCTCTCTATATATATATATATATATATATATATATACATATGTATCTCTCTCTTTCTCTACCCACACCTGGTTTCCCTGCTAAACCCCCTCCATCCTCTCCTCTGCCACCTGTAAAGTCATTCCGGAACATTCTGCCCAAACTCCCCTGACAGAATGCAAATGAGCGGATTTTTCTAGTGATTCATTCCAGCACTTTTGAGGCGATTAGGGGAAGTCAATCAGATGAATAATATATGGACGCACTCTATCAAAACGCCACAGTGTGGGGCAGGAGGAGAATGGATGGGGGGAGGTGCCATAAGCAGCTTAGTGACAATAAACAATACATGCTATACCTCTGTGTGCATGAGAGAGAACGGGAGAGGATTGTTGGATGTTGAGTGAAAACTAGATCAAGGACATAGATACTTGCAGCAACACCTGCACAACACAACACCTGCACAGTCTCCAACAGGTGAAATTCAATTATATTTCATTCCATTCAATTCAGCATTCCTCAATCTGCTCATTCCTCAGATATGTGCCTACAATAGAAACAACTGTTAGCGAGTTGACTTGCAGCGCTCTGGAGTTTAAGAACTAACTGCATATTCTGAGGGACAAAAAAGCTATTATATGAATGCACCTATCTGATCCAGGAGAGGTGATGATGAGAACAGCAGTCTATGGGGCAGCAACACAGAGACAGGTGATGGTGAGAACAGCAGTCTATGGGGCAGCAACACAGAGACAGGTGATGGTGAGAACAGCAGTCTATGGGCAGCAACACAGAGACAGGTGATGGTGAGAACAGCAGTCTATGGGGCAGCAACACAGAGACAGGTGATGGTGAGAATAGCAGTCTATGGGGCAGCAACACAGAGACAGGTGATGGTGAGAACAGCAGTCTATGGGGCAGCAACACAGAGACAGGTGATGGTGAGAACAGCAGTCTATGGGCAGCAACACAGAGACAGGTGATGGTGAGAACAGCAGTCTATGGGGCAGCAACACAGAGACAGGTGATGGTGAGAACAGCAGTCTATGGGGCAGCAACACAGAGACAGGTGATGGTGAGAACAGCAGTCTATGGGGCAGCAACACAGAGACAGGTGATGGTGAGAACAGCAGTCTATGGGCAGCAACACAGAGAAAGGTCATGGTGAGAACAGCAGTCTATTGGGCAGCAACACAGAGACAGGTGATGGTGAGAACAGCAGTCTATGGGGCAGCAACACAGAGACAGGTGATGGTGAGAACAGCAGTCTATGGGGCAGCAACACAGAGACAGGTGATGGTGAGAACAGCAGTCTATGGGCAGCAACACAGAGACAGGTGATGGTGAGAACAGCAGTCTATTGGGCAGCAACACAGAGACAGGTGATGGTGAGAACAGCAGTCTATGGGGCAGCAACACAGAGACAGGTGATGGTGAGAACAGCAGTCTATGGGGCAGCAACACAGAGACAGGTGATGGTGAGAACAGCAGTCTATGGGGCAGCAACACAGAGACAGGTCATGGTGAGAACAGCAGTCTATGGGGCAGCAACACAGAGACAGGTGATGGTGAGAACAGCAGTCTATGGGGCAGCAACACAGAGACAGGTGATGGTGAGAACAGCAGTCTATGGGCAGCAACACAGAGACAGGTGATGGTGAGAACAGCAGTCTATGGGGCAGCAACACAGAGACAGGTGATGGTGAGAACAGCAGTCTATGGGGCAGCAACACAGAGACAGGTGATGGTGAGAATAGCAGTCTATGGGGCAGCAACACAGAGACAGGTGATGGTGAGAATAGCAGTCTATGGGGCAGCAACACAGAGACAGGTGATGGTGAGAACAGCAGTCTATGGGCAGCAACACAGAGACAGGTGATGGTGAGAACAGCAGTCTATAGGGCAGCAACACAGAGACAGGTGATGGTGAGAATAGCAGTCTATGGGGCAGCAACACAGAGACAGGTGATGGTGAGAACAGCAGTCTATGGGGCAGCAACACAGAGACAGGTCATGGTGAGAACAGCAGTCTATGGGGCAGCAACACAGAGACAGGTGATGGTGAGAATAGCAGTCTATGGGGCAGTAACACAGATACAGGTGATGGTGAGAATAGCAGTCTATGGGGCAGCAACACAGAGACAGGTGATGGTGAGAACAGCAGTCTATGGGGCAGCAACACAGAGACAGGTGATGGTGAGAACAGCAGTCTATGGGGCAGCAACACAGAGACAGGTCATGGTGAGAATAGCAGTCTATGGGGCAGCAACACAGAGACAGGTGATGGTGAGAACAGCAGTCTATGGGGCAGCAACACAGAGACAGGTGATGGTGAGAACAGCAGTCTATGGGCAGCAACACAGAGACAGGTGATGGTGAGAACAGCAGTCTATGGGGCAGCAACACAGAGACAGGTGATGGTGAGAACAGCAGTCTATGGGGCAGCAACACAGAGACAGGTGATGGTGAGAATAGCAGTCTATGGGGCAGCAACACAGAGACAGGTGATGGTGAGAAAAGCAGTCTATGGGCAGCAACACAGAGACAGGTGATGGTGAGAACAGCAGTCTATGGGGCAGCAACACAGAGACAGGTGATGGTGAGAACAGCAGTCTATGGGCAGCAACACAGAGACAGGTGATGTTGAGAACAGCAGTCTATGGGGCAGCAACACAGAGACAGGTGATGGTGAGAACAGCAGTCTATGGGGCAGCAACACAGAGACAGGTGATGGTGAGAATAGCAGTCTATGGGGCAGCAACACAGAGACAGGTGATGGTGAGAATAGCAGTCTATGGGGCAGCAACACAGAGACAGGTGATGGTGAGAACAGCAGTCTATGGGGCAGCAACACAGAGACAGGTGATGGTGAGAATAGCAGTCTATGGGGGCAGCAACACAGAGACAGGTGATGGTGAGAACAGCAGTCTATGGGGCAGCAACACAGAGACAGGTGATGGTGAGAATAGCAATCTATGGGGCAGCAACACAGAGACAGGTGATGGTGAGAACAGCAGTCTATGGGGCAGCAACACAGAGACAGGTGATGGTGAGAATAGCAGTCTATGGGGCAGCAAAACATAGACAGGTGATGGTGAGAACAGCAGTCTTTGGGGCAGCAACACAGAGACAGGTGATGGTGAGAACAGCAGTCTATGGGGCAGCAACACAGAGACAGGTGATGGTGAGAACAGCAGTCTATGGGGCAGTAACACAGAGACAGGTGATGGTGAGAATAGCAGTCTATGGGGCAGCTACACAGAGACAGGTGATGGTGAGAACAGCAGTCTATTGGGCAGCAACACAGAGCTGAAGTGTCTCCATTACAAGGCATCACTGCATCACTCCCTGTGTGGACTCATCACTGCCACTCCTATAGATCTGTCCAATCCAAGGCCATAAGATATCACTGCCACTCCTCCTATATATCTGTCCATCTCAAGGCCATATATGACTCACACCAGTCAAGTGAGGAAGAACTGAAATTCCATTTCCAATTCAATTTTCTTAATGGAAGAGCAATGACTGTATTGACTGAACTGAAGCGCAGTTCCTGACTCACACATGCCTCCACACCTGAACTGAGCGCAGTTGACCACAGGCCTGATCCTGACTCACACAAGGAAAAGATTCCTCCTGACTTCCTCCCTCCTCAGCAGGCCTGAGTTACCAGAAGGAAAGATTCATCTCTGACTTCCTCCCCTCCTAAGCAGGCCTGAGTCCCAGAAGGAAAGAGTCATCTCTGACTTCCTCCCCTCCTAAGCAGGCCTGA
>JAGTTL010000860.1:7500-24283 GCA_036851935.1 Coregonus suidteri
ATGTTGCAGTGCTGAAAGAATATAACCTTCGTCGCCACTATGTGAGTCTTCATGCCGACAAATATGACAACTTTCAAGGACAGCGGAGATGAGAGAAGGTGAATGAACTGTTGGCGGGTCTGAAGAAACAGCAGTCTGTGTTTACTCACAGCCGAGACATCAGTGACGCTGCAGTGAAAGCTAGCTACCTCATTGCTAATGATATCGCAGTGGCTTCAAAACCATTTAGTGAGGGTGAATTTGAAAAACATGCATGATGAAGGCAGCAGAGATTGTGTGCCCTGAAAAGCGGCAGGCTTTTGCAAATATCAGCCTGACAAGAAACACAGTTGCAGACAGGATTTCCGATCTTTCAGTGGATTTGGACAGCCAGTTGAAGCAAAAAGTAAAGTCATTTATTGCGTTTTCGGTTGGAATTGATGAAAGCACGGACATTACAGATGTTGCACAACTGGCCATTTTCATCCGCGGAGTTGATGACACATTGACCGTCACCGAGGAGTTCGTGGAGTTGGTGCCGATGACAGATACAACGACAGCAGCTGATATCTTTACCGCACTCGTCGGCGCGCTGGACAGGGTCGGAGTGGACTGGTCCCGCGCTGTCAGCCTGGCTACAGATGGTGCGCCCTCAATGATCGGGAAAAAAAAAAAAGCAGGCGTTGTGACAAAGTTCAGAGAGAAAGTGCAATCTGCAAATGGAGGACGTGATTTTTTGACTTTTCACTGTATTTTGCAGCAGGAGGCTTTGTGTTGCAAGTCATTAAAGATGGATAACGTCATGAAGGTGGTCATCCAAACTGTTAATTTCATCCGATCCAGAAGCCTGAATCACCGTCAGTTTGACAGCCTTCTCAGAGAGAAAGACCACATCTATGGCCTGCCATACCACACTGAGGTAAGATGGTTAAGCCGAGGTGCTGTGCTGAGGCGTTTCTTTGATTTACGAGAAGAAATTGAACAGTTCATGGAAGAAAAGGGCAAACCAGTGTTAGAATTTCATTCCGCAGAATGGATGCAGGACCTTGCATTTATGGTGGATGTTACAGAGCACCTGAATAACTTGAACAAACAGCTGCAAGGGCGCAACAAAGTTGTCACACAGTATTATGACAGCATACGTTCTTTCAAGTTGAAGCTGTCATTGTGGGAGACGCAACTTGCCGGTGGTGATGCAGCTCACTTCCCGTCTGAAAAATGTGTGCGCGACCCAACATGTGGCAGACATTAAGCGGTTCAAAGATAAAATAACGGGACTGTTACGGGAGTTTGAGCAACGCTTTCAGATTTATGTTTATATGTTTTGATGTTGATGAGCTATTGTTTTTAATTGATTTTATTTTATTTGTATATTTAACCTATTCTTGACTTTGTGGTTCTTGCACTTGTTTGGGGAACAGGATTTCATTATTTTTATCTACATTTCTGCCTGAGAAATGACACCCTGATATAGTTCTGTGATCTGTGATATACTTCTGTGAATCACTGAGGCATTGTGTGTTTGTGTGTTCTTTGTCCTCAGAACTTTCAAATAACTTGAGGTGTTTTATGATTAATAGTGATGTTGTGCTTTTGGACACTGTCCTCAGGCTCCAGCTTTATGTTTATATGTTTTTATGTTGATGTGCTATTGTTTTTAATTGATTTTATTTTATTTGTATATTTAACCTATTCTTGACTCTGTGGTTCTTGCACTTGTTTGGGGAACAGGATTTCATTATTTTTATCTACATTTCTGCCTGAGAAATGACACCCTGATATAGTTCTGTGATCTGTGAAACAGTTCTGTTAATCACTGAGGCATTGTGTGTTTGTGTGTTCTTTTTCTTTAGAATTTTCAAATAAACTTGACGTGTTTTATGATTAATAGTGATGTTGTGCTTGTACTATTTTGGACACACTGTCCTCAGGCTCCAGCTTTATGTTGTATGTTGATCGTATTAAAACAAAGAAAACAATCTGAAGTTGTTGTTTTTAAGTTATATATACCATGATTTTTCCGGTCCGGCCCACTTGGGAATAGATTTTCCTCCATGTGGCCCCTGAGCTAAAATGAGTTTGACACCCCTGCTCTAGAACATGTGAGGTCAGATGGGGAGTAACTATCCAAAGTCCATTTTTTCAATCATGAAGACTAAATGTGACCTACCGCCTCGATTCGGTCTTCTGCAGCAAAATTTGAAATTGTGTTTTTTACATTGGATAAAAGTAGAGACTCAAAGCTACAAACTGGTATATCATACACTGCAGTTGAAGAACAATGGTAAAGTAATTCTGCTTTGAAAGGTGATAAACCTTTGAGGAAATGGCCCTTGAATGTTTTGGTACACCTACTGGAGAGCTCTTCTTTGTCTACACCAGGGTTCTTCAATTCCGGTCCTGGAGGGCCGAAACACTTCTGTTTTTTATTTCTACCTGGTAGTTAATTGCACTCACCTGGTGTCCCAGGTCTGAATTAGCCCCTGATTAGAAGGAGAGGATGAAAAACAGAGGTGTTTCGGCCCTCCAGGACCGGAATTGAAGAAACCTGGTCTACACCTATTCAGCATCCTTCACACATTTACATTTACGTCATTTAGCAGACACTCTTATCCAGAGCAACTTACAAATTGGTGCATTCACCTTATAGCCAGTGGGATAACCACTTTACAATGTTTTTTTTTTTTTTTTTTTGGGGGGGGGGGGGGGGGGGGGGGGGGGGGGGGGGGGGGGGGGGGGGTAGAAGGATTACTTTATCCTATCCCAGGTATTCCTTAAAGAGGTGGGGTTTCAAATGTCTCCGGAAGGTGGTGAGTGACTCCGCTGTCCTGGCGTCGTGAGGGAGCTTGTTCCACCATTGGGGTGCCAGAGCAGCGAACAGTTTTCACTGGGCTGAGCGGGAACTGTGCTTCCGCAGAGGTAGGGGAGCCAGCAGGCCAGAGGTGGATGAACGCAATGCCCTCGTTTGGATGTAGGGACTCCCTCTTAGGGACACCCTCTTAAGCCTTAGCCCCACCCATCTCTTTAAGGATTCACATGTGAGGCCATGTGCTAGACAGAGAGAGTAAGGTAGTGTAGTAAACAACCAAAGATTTACTAGACTAAAAGTGGTGAAAGTAGTACTCTACAATAAGGAAAAACTCCAAGTAAAAATACACTTTATCTAGTCCTTGGCCTATTTCCTAATCTGACTTGTTGGTGCAGATCATGATATGTTATGCTTCACATTAAACGGTCTCTGGCAATAAACACACAGATATATCAAATAAAATCAACACATACATGTTGATATGTTCATATGTCTCCGGAAGGATACAGAAGGTTCCACCATTGGGGTAAGCAGCGGTACAGTGAAATGTGCTTACATGCCATAGTATGCAATATGGAAACATCTAAAGTGTCCTTAGCCCCATATAAATAGATTGTGTATATATACTTATCCTATCCCACACATATATATACACACACACACACATACATGTATATACACTGCTCAAAAAAAATAAAGGGAACACTATAATAACACATCCTAGATCTGAATGAATGAAATAATCTTATTAAATACTTTTTTCTTTACATAGTTGAATGTGCTGACAACAAAATCACACAAAAATTATCAATGGAAATCTAATGTATCAACCCATGGAGGTCTGGATTTGGAGTCACCCTCAAAATTAAAGTGGAAAACCACACTACAGGCTGATCCAACTTTGATGTAATGACCTTAAAACAAGTCAAAATGAAGCTCAGTAGTGTGTGTGGCCTCCACGTGCCTCTATGACCTCCCTACAACGCCTGGGCATGCTCCTGATGAGGTGGCGGATGGTCTCCTGATGGATCTCCTCCCAGACCTGGACTAAAGCATCCGCCAACTCCTGGACAGTCTGTGGTGCAACGTGGCGTTGGTGGATGGAGCGAGACATGATGTCCCAGATGTGCTCAATTGGATTCAGGTCTGGGGAACGGGCGGGCCAGTCCATAGCATCAATGCCTTCCTCTTGCAGGAACTGCTGACACACTCCAGCCACATGAGGTCTAGCATTGTCTTGCATTAGGAGGAACCCAGGGCCAACCGCACCAGCATATGGTCTCACAAGGGGTCTGAGGATCTCATCTCAGTACCTAATGGCAGTCAGGCTACCTCTGGCGAGCACATGGAGGGCTGTGCGGCCCCCTAAATAAATGCCACCCCATACCATGACTGACCCACCGCCAAACCGGTCATGCTGGAGGATGTTGCAGGCAGCAGAACGTTCTCCACGGCGTCTCCAGACTCTGTCACGTCTGTCACATGTGCTCAGTGTGAACCTGCTTTCATCTGTGAAGAGCACAGGGCGCCAGTGGCGAATTTGCCAATCTTGGTGTTCTCTGGCAAATGCCAAACGTCCTGCACGGTGTTGGGCTGTAAGCACAACCCCCACCTGTGGACGTCGGGCCCTCATGGAGTCTGTTTTCTGACCGTTTGAGCAGACACATGCACATTTGTGGCCTGCTGGAGGTCATTTTGCAGGGCTCTCTGGCAGTGCTCCTCCTGCTCCTCCTTGCACAAAGGCAGAGGTAGCGGTCCTGCTGCTGGGTTGTTGCCCTCCTACGGCCTCCTCCACGTCTCCTGATGTACTGGCCTGTCTCCTGGTAGCGCCTCCATGCTCTGGACACTACGCTGACAGACACAGCAAACCTTCTTGCCACAGCTCGCATTGATGTGCCATCCTGAATGAGCTGCACTACCTGAGCCACTTGTGTGGGTTGTAGACTCCGTCTCATGCTACCACTAGAGTGAAAGCACCGCCAGCATTCAAAAGTGACCAAAACATCAGCCAGGAAGCATAGGAACTGAGAAGTGGTCTGTGGTCACCACCTGCAAAACCAGTCCTTTATTGGGGGTGTCTTGCTAATTGCCTATAATTTCCACCTGTTGTCTATTCCATTTGCACAACAGCATGTGAAATGTATTGTTAATCAGTGTTGCTTCCTAAGTGGACAGTTTGATTTCACAGAAGTGTGATTGACTTGGAGTTACATTGTGTTGTTTAAGTGTTCCCTTTATTTTTTTGAGCAGTGTATATACACATACACATACATACACATATACACACATACACATACATACATATACATATCGTTTAAAAATATATATATATTCCCCTTTATTACTTTCCAACCCCGCCACCCTTTCGCCACTTGGAGTAAACTAGTGAACAACAACGCCTAGGCCTCTACTTCCAGCCCATACCCACTATCTACATTTTATGGACACAGTCAATTTTACAGTAATTACATTGTTTGTTCTTTCTCCTGAACTTCTTCTACACTCAACCTCTCCGATCATTTTCATGATGTCCATCCGGTTTGCTTCTATATGCCATATCTTTCTAACTGTGCTCCTTCACAAAAGCTCCCAACCTACAACCCATACTCTTATTATGGACACAGCGTTCCTACATTATTAATCATCTTGTTATTGTTTGTTGTTAGTTGTTATTAGTCCCATCCTTCAATTCCATTCAACACCTCCCATCTATCTTTTAACACTATCCATATAGGATTTCTATTTGCCATATATATTTCAACTGTACTGTGATGTCTTACAAAAGTTCTGAACCTTTCTATTCTCATTGTTTCTACAGATTGTGAATTGAAAATAAACATTTTTGCTAATAGTATTATAATGTTATTGATCGATTGACTATTACTTTTCAGATCACCCAGTAGTGCTATCTGCAGGGTTATCTCCAGGTAAATATTGCAATCCTTTAGACATTCCTGGACCTGTGTCCAAAAACAAGCTACAAATGATCTAATGATCCTGTCTCTTCGCAGCAAAATCTGCAGAGCTGGGAAGATTGTATCCCCCATATAAATAACATTCTATTGGTAGCAAGAATTTTATATAATCATTTAAATTGAAAGATTGAAAGTTTTGAATCTGGTGTCGTTTTGCGTATCAGTTCATAAACACTATGCCATGGGATCGGTACGTCAAAAATCTATTCCCAACTATTTTGCAATCTATATGGGACGGCTGTCAATCCTTTGGTCCTTAAATGAAACTGATATACATTTTTATTTATCACAGTTTTCCTTAACCAATTATGTTCTTTAATGCAAGGCCGACAGACAAGTTCCTTACTTTCTCCTCCTTCTACTTTCCTCTTCCATTTTTGTGGTAATGCTGCAATTATTTGGTTGTAATTTAGGGTAGAGCAGACATTTCCATATGTTTTTGTTAGCTGCATGTGCGACATAACTCAACCAGTCCTACCTATGATATCATTTACAAAGATTATACCTTTTTTAAACATTTTGTTTTTTTGTCAATTAGTATATTTGAGTTTAACCACAATATTTGTTGCATTATTTGTTCTGTCGTTTCTGGAGGATTAAATTGAAATTGCAACCCACTTTCTATGGCTTGTTTTAGAAATAGTGATATCTGGGAGATGATTTCCTTTTCAAATAACTGAAAGTGAGTGGTTGTAATCTGAATAAAAGGAAAAAGGCCATTCTTGAACATTGGGTGAGACAATCTTACTAATTTGCTAGAGAACCAGTTCGGATTTAAGTATAACTTTTGTATGACTGAAGCTTTTAGTGATAGGTCTAATGCTTTAATATTTAATAATTTCTGTCCTCCGAATTCATATTCATTATATAAATAGGCCCGTTTAATTTTGTCTGGCTTGCCATTCCAAATCAAATGGAATATTTACTTCTCATATAATTTTAAAAACTGTTCGCTAGGCATAGGCAAGACCATAAGCAAATAGTTAAACTGGGATAATACTAAAGAGTTAATCAGGGTGATTTTTCCACAAATTGACAGGCACCCACCTTTCCATGGTAGCAAGATCTTATCTATTTTTGCTAACTTTCAATTATAATTTATTTAAGTGAGATAATTTATTTCCTTTGGGATATGTATTCCGAGTATATCCACATCACCATCAGACCATTTTATTGGTAAACTACATGGCAATGTAAAAATTGTATTTTTTATTGATCCAATACGTAATATAGTACATTTGTCATAATTTGGTTGTAATCCAGAGAGGTTAGAAAATGTATCTAGATCCTCTATGAGGCTGTGGAGTGATTCTAGTTGTGGATTTAAAAGAAAACATGAATCATCAGCGTACAATGACACCTTTGTTTTTAAGCCCTGGTATTTCTCCGTCCACTCGCTTCATAGTTTAACCCGATCACTTTTCCTTGCATGTTTTCGTTCTGATCATTTAGATTGCTGCTGCTGCCTGCTCCTATGATAAATCACATGGTGAGGAATTTTGCTATCACGCTATCAATGTGCATAATATCTAACAAATGGGGTAGGGAAAAAATATGAAACGCTAATGCGCATTCTGACTGAGTGACAGTAAACTTGGCTGCCCGCTGCAAATTGAGGACACACAGAAACACACAGACACATATCCACCCACCCCTCTGTGCGCTGTTCCTAATCTGCATATTTTTTGCAGTGAAAACCTGCAGGGAGATATTTTGCCAACATCTACAGTGCCTTCGGAAAGTATTCAGATCCCTTGACTTTTACCACATTTTGTTAGGTTACAGCCTTATTCTAAACTTGATTAAATAGTTTTTTCCCCCCTCATCAATCTACACACAATACCCCATAATGGAAAAGCAAAAACAGGTTTATAGAAATGTTTGCTAATTTTTTTTTTTTTTTACTATCACATTTATATAAGTATTCACCCTTTACTCAGTACTTTGTTGAAGCACCTTTGGCGACGATTACAGCCTCGAGTCTTCCTGGGTATGACACTACAAGCTTCACACACCTGTATTTGGGGAGTTTCTCCCATTCTTCTCTGCAGATCCTCTCAAGCTCTCTCAGGTTGGATGGGGAGCTCTGGCTGGGCCACTCAAGGACATTCAGAGACTTGTCCCGAAGCCAAACCTGCATTGTCTTGGCTGTGTGCTTAGGGTCGTTGTCCTGTTGGAAGGTGAACCTTTGCCACAGTCGGAGGTCCTGAGCGCTCTGGAGCAGGTTTTCATCAAGGATCTCTCTGTACTTTGCTCCGTTCATCTTTTCCTCGATCCTGACTAGTCTCCCAGTCCCTGCCTGCTCAAAAACATCCCCACAGCATGATGCTGCCACCACCATGCTTCACAGTAGGGATGGTGCCAGGTTTCCTCCAGACGTGACGCTTGGCATTCAGGCCAAAGAGTTCAATCTTGGTTTCATCAGACCAGAGAATCTTGTTTCTCATGGTCTAAGAGTCTTTAGGTGCCTTTTGGTAAACTCCAAGCGGGCTGTCATGTGCCTTTTACTGAAGAGTGGCTTCCGTCTGGCCACTCTACCATAAAGGCCTGATTGGTGGAGTGCTGCAGAGATGGTTGTCCTTCTGGAAGGTTCTCCCATCTCCACAGAGGGACACTAGATCTCTGTCAGAGTGACCATCGGGTTCTTGGTCACCTCCCTGACCAAGGCCCTTCTCCCCAACTGTTCAGTTTGGCCGGGCGGCCAGCTCTAGGAAGAGTCTTGGTGGTTCCAAACTTCTTCCATTTAAAAACGATGGAGGCCACTGTTTTTTGGGGACCTTCAATGCTGCAGAATGTTTTTGGTACCCTTCCCCAGATCTGTGCCTCGACACAATCCTGTCTCGGAGCTCTACGGACAATTCCTTCGACCTCATGGCTTTGTTTTTGCTCTGACATGCACTGTCAACTGTGGGACCTTATTTAGACAGGTGTGTGCCTTTCCAAATCAATTGAATTTACCACAGGTGGACTCCAATCAAGTTGTAGAAACATCTTAAGGATGATGAATGGAAACAGGATGCACCTGAGCTCAATTTTGAGTCTCATAGCAACGGGTCCGAATACTGTAAATAAGGTATTTCATTTTTTTATATATATATATATATACATTTGCAAAAATGTCTAAAAACCTGTTTTTGCTTTGTCATTATGGGGTATTGTGTGTAGATTGCTGAGGATTATTATTATTTAAATCTATTTTAGAATAAGGCTGTAATGTAACAAAATGTGGAAAAAGTCAAGGGGTCGGAATACTTTCCAAAGGCACTGTATTTATGCATATAAAAACCAATCACGAGTAACATCCAATCCGACAATCAACTGTCAATTTACGGATACAATTAGAAATATGAGTATGGCCATGTTAGCACACCCCTATCAGACACAATTGTCTAAATTGATGGGTCATGTGAAAGAAATGCTATAACCACCCCCCAGCCACATCTAGCTAAGTGGATGGGTCACTATTATCTAGACATGTTCATAAAATACAATAGATGGGTCATGTAATCATGATCTAGCTAGCTAAACAGTTAATCATAATCCTAACCCATACTACTAGCATTACAAACTGATTGTCATAGCTTGTCACCATAAATTAAATGATGTAGTATGAATCTACAGGTAGCTAAAGCTAACCAACTAGGTTCAATGTTAGCTAGCTAGTTAACTTTATAATAATAATAATAATAATAATAATATGCCATTTAGCAGACGCTTTTATCCAAAGCGACTTACAGTCATGCGTGCATACATTTTTTGTGTATGGGTGGTCCCGGGGATTGAACCCACTACCTTGGCGTTACAAGCGCCGTGCTCTACCAGCTGAGCTACAGAGGACCACGGCTATAAGTAGCAATGCAAATACCAATAATATTACTACACAGATCATACATGTAACGTTAGCGAGCCAGAAAGCTAACGTTCACTAGCTGGCTAACAGTATGCTTTAACTTGCAATTCTGACAGAATTAGAAACGCATAATATCTGATAATGTAGCTAGACTCTTACCCATATACATGGATGAATGCTTCAAGGCAGACTAAAACCCCTTTAACTCTGTTTTGTTTGCACAGCTTGTTTAGCCCACATTGTGTCAAGTCACTCCGGTTGACCATCACAACTGTTTCCCACTGATCTTTGTCAATAGCGCCTGCTAAATTCAGGGCAGCAATGTTGTTGAGAGCAGTAGCAACACTTTTGCAGTTCTCCATGGCTAACATTATATCTTTCAAAATAGCTGCGGTAGCAAGGATTATCTACACATACTGAGCAGCTCATGTTATAGACAGAAGCGTGCTACATGGCAGACCAATCCGAACTCACCTCTCGGCATGTCCAGACCAACCATTATCTCAGCCAATCATGGCTAGCGGAAGGTTCCTGTCTTTTTCCGTGGCTAAACCAACTAGGCTCATAATTTAACAATTTGATTCGTATGTACAGATGGCATACAAGTTAGTTATTAAGGCACATGAAAATTCACATGTTCCAGAAGGCATTTCTGCCCAAAACAATATTTTAAAAAAATGTTAAAATGCCTTGTGAAGTAGTGACGTGCAACATACACCTGGCTTCCTGAAACGGGTCACAAATGGCAGAACCGCTGAATGAATGTATTTTCATAAGCATCAACTGCTGTTTTAGCGCTGGGGGTTACTCTAATTTAATTGGGTAAGACCTTCAACACACTGCCGTCAACGTGGCTCACATTACTCGGCAACCACCTCACATGAACATATTTCCCATCAGGCTTAGTGTCAAATCAACGAAGGGGCGACAATGAAAACATGTGTTATCACCTGGAGATTAGAAAAACGTGGAGGGTCTCAACAAACTAGCTTGACAGTCCTACCCATCATAGTCAGGGGCTGTTTGAGTGACAGGTGATAATGTCTTGGTTCCCGTGACAACGGTAAAGTGATGGATGATATGATGATATAGGTGGGAGTGTGTGTGTGTGTGTGAGTGTGTGTGTGTGTGTGTGTGCGCGCATACCTGCCTGCGTGTGTGTGTGTGGTGTTGTGGCTATACCTCCCCTGAGAGAACATAGCAGCGGTTCTACACAGAGAAAGCTCATTGAAACTAGTGCTTTAAGCGTGATGCTGTCACAGCCAATCAAATGTCCCACTTTTGGAATAATATAGATGACTTGACTTGAAGGCTGAACTACTGAAGCCAGTCTGAAAGGCGAATGAAATAACACAGCTGAATAATGCAGAGCGAGAGAGGGAATTAAGGATGGAGAGAAGGAGGAGAGGAGGAGAGGAAGAGTGTTAATGACCTCTGTGAAGCATTGGTACTGAGGTAATTAAACCATCCATTAGAACGTCATTACGACGTAATTACAACGTTATGCCCCCTCGCTACCCTGAGTAGAGGGCCTACATATGTAGGATCTTAATTTGATCACCCTGTTGCAGGATTACTTTCCTGCAATGCAGGACATTTAACATTTTTAGTGTATTTGAGGTTTAAAAAAGCCTTCCGAAGTATCTAATTTCCACTTTGAAATTTCAGACTTGATTTTCCCTTTTGAAAAATGTATCAACCCCTACAAACATTTCCATTAATTATAATCCACATAATAATTCAAATTTTCTGTTTCTGCAGGATTATTTTCCTGCTGTAGCAAACTGGCTTAAATTAAGATCAAACATCTGTAGGCTAACTCGCACACCGTCTGCTTACACAGCATGGGCTTATACTAAGCGAAAATAACAACACAACCCAAGTCTGAGATCTGCTAGAAGGGATAGGGATACATTAATTTAGATTGGGTGGACAGGCAGGCACTGAGAAGGTCACATTTATCATAATACTGTATGAATCCAAGTGCATTGCAGCATTTCTCTCCAGGAAATTGTTCTTCTCCATACCTGATTAAACACAAAGTCCCAGACACCTGCTTTCATACTAAAACCTGTTCTCCTACAGAACCTGGATTGTGTTTATTTGGCACACTGTAGCAAAACGTTTTTTGCAACAAAGAAAATGAAAGCAACCGCTTCTTATTGGACAAGTTCAGGTAGTCCCTTCACGTTTTGGCTCTTTTGTCTTCCGTTTGGTACCTAATGAATACGACCCACCAGATCCAGGTTTATATTGAATCAGTCTTTCTGTGACGTGACACACAGAGACTGTGTCTTCTCTCTCTCCCCTGTGTGTCTAACGCTGAGCCTAAGATGAAGGGGCTTAGACACACGTTCAGTCAGGAGATCCAAGGGAGGAGAGGAATAAGGGAGGAAGAGGGGGGGATAAAGGAGACAGGAAGAAGAAGGGAGGGAGGGAGAAATGAAGTGGAAAGGCATTATCCCGACAGGATGGCAATGCATATTTATGCCCCAGCCTCATTGTTCTTATTAATCTAGGTACTCCACAGTGTGTTGTAATAGACATCTGGTGTCAGGGGAGAGATGCTCTAAACACTGAGGCTCTTGATGGTACAGGGAGGATACACACACACACAAAACACTCTGGTAGCAGGGAGGAGGAGGAGGAAGAGGAGGAGGAGGAGGAAGAGGGGGAGAAGGAGGAGAGATGTGCAATCACTGCCTTCCCCTCCACTCTTCTACTCTTCTCTCGCTTTATTTGTTGTGTACAGTATGTTTAAACTTCGTGTGTATGTATAACTGTCACTGTCCATCCTATGCTGTTTTTATAGCATCACTCCCATCCCCCATTAATTCTCTCTCTCTCTCTCTTCTCTGGTCTCTCTCTCTCTCTCTCTCTCTCTCTCCTCTCTCTCTCTCTCTCTCTCTCTCTCGTCTCTCTCTCTCCGTCTCTCTCTCTCTCTCTCTCTCTCTCTCTCTCTCTCTCTCTCTCTCTCTCTCTCTCTCTCTCTCTCTCTCTCTCTCTCTCTCTCTCTCTCTCTCTCTCTCTCTCTCTCTCTCTCTCTCTCTCTCTCTCTCTCTCTCTCCTCTCTCTCGATCTCTCTCTCTCGTCTCTCTTCTCTCTCTCTCTCTCTCCTCTCTCTCTCTCTCTCTGTGGACCTAAACCATGCCAGGAAAATGCACCCCACACCATAACAGAGCTGCCAGAAGTGTTTCCTTTATTTTGGCGTTACCTGTATGTGTAAAGGTGTGTGAATTGTCAACAGTATTCGTATGCCTTTGCTTCCCTGTTAAGTGTGTGTTGGAATCTGTTTATCAGAATGTGTTAGTATGGAAATGTGTATGTGTGTGTGTGTGCATCTTGGTGGACGCCTACATGATGTAATGTGTATAAGGGAATATCTCCTTAAAGACTGGTCAGCTCAACTACTCAGCTGAGAGATCCAGCCTCAATAAAATAGTTTATCCTGTATTTCTAATCCTTCCTTCCAAGATCCCTCTACACTCCACCCCTGTAGTGGCCCGGTGGGCACTGGCCATATCGCTTTAATAGAGATGAAATACCATGCCATTTAACCAGCACTGCTCATTTAACATAACACAGAGGGACGGAGAGAGAGAGAGCGAGAGCGAGAGCGAGAGCGAGAGAGAGAGAGAGAGCTGGGCTGTAAAGGTTAAATACCTCTGTCCACTAACACAGGAGGAGGAGGATACATACTGAGCTGAACAGAGGTTCAAGAGAGAGAACAGAATGAACACGTTAAAGATCTGTTCCCATGAATTCTTTCTCTAATGGACCACACACACCGCACCGAATGTTCATCTGCCGTTCATTCGGCGCTGTGTGTTTAACACTAGAACCGCTGGGCCTCGAGGGACCCCCCTTCGAGCTAATGAGCAGTCATTCTGACTGCAACATTCTAACAGTGTAATAATTACTGAATTTCATATATTGCTATTGCAAAAATAATCATTTGGTTTTGTTTATGAAGGTCTTAGGTAACATTAATACTAAAACCTGTTCATTTTTTTCAAATAACACAAATAACACCATAGCAGTTTTATGTTAGTTTATGTTACTATAGGCTATATGTAAAAACACCAATATTCAAGTGTCAATACATTATATTTGTAGAGTGCCTTTGTTACAACTATGAAACAGAAAGCATATGTGTTGGAACGTGGTAAAAGCGTATTTCTATTCATTCAGATTTTGTAGCAACGCTAACGCAGCATGTGCATCCATTCGTCTTGGTCTTCTTGCCATTGCTAAATGATGCTCTCACTGTGTTCCCCCTTTCTTCCCATTCACGCTTTACTTCATTTATTTAATCAGTTGTTATATGTGTGAAATTAGTTTTGGTTTAGTTTTCAGGTCATTTTCGAGGCAATTATCGGGGTGATTATAAACTGGGGCACGGCACCTTCTGTCGGGAGAATAGTAAGTGAGCAGGCCACTACTGTTCGGGAGAAGGAGGGGCAATGGGGAAAACAAATTTTTAAAATGATATGCCCTCCTAAAAACTGGATATAATCCAGTTCTGTTTGTGATATTAAGATTCTAACAACGACAGTGTTTTATATACACTGAGTGTACAAAACATAAGAACACCTTCCTAATATTGAGTTGCACCCCTTTTTGCCCTCAGAACAGCCTCAGTTCGTCGGGGGCATGGACTCTACAGGTGTCGAAAGCGTTCCACAGGGATGCTGGCCCATGTTGACTCCAATGCTTCCCACAGTTGTGTCAAGGTTGCTGGATGTCCTTGGGTGGTGGACCATTCTTGATAGACACGGAAAACGGTTGAGCATGAAAAACCCAGCAGCGTTGCAGTTCTTGACACACTTAAACCGGTGCGCCTTGCACCTACTACAAATACCTCCATTCAAAGGCACTTAAATCTTTTGTCTTTCCCATTCACCTTCTGAATGCACACCACACATACAATCCATGTCTCAATTGTCTCAAGGTTTAAAGAATCCTTCTTTAACCTTTCTCCTCCCTTTTCATCTACACTGATTTAAGTGAATTTAAAAGGTGACATCAATAAGGGATCATATAGCTTTCATCTGGATTCACTTAATCTGTCTCAGTTCATGGAAAGAGCAGGTGTTCGTAATGTTTTGTACACTCATTGTAGACTTATTTAGGAAAGTCAAAGGACAGAGGGGAGCATATAATAAACACCAGAGTAATACAATTAATTAATTTATGAGCAGTCCAAATGACTGCTTACGGTTCATAGTGTTAAGGGGACCACCGCTGGTGGATGTCTGACTGCCGACATTTTCGCGCAATTGTGAAGAATCTCAAAATATAAAATATATTTTGATTTGTTTAACACTTTTTGGTTACTACATGATTCCATATGTGTTATTTCATAGTTTTGAGTCTTCACTATAATTCTACAATGTAGAAAATAGTAAAGATAAAGAAAAACTGGAATGAGTAGGTGTGTCCAAACTTTGACTGCTACTGTATATATACAGTGAGGGAAAAAAGTATTTGATCCCCTGCTGATTTTTGTACGTTTTTCCACTGACAAAGACATGATAAGTCTATAATTTTAATGGAGGTGTATTTGAACAGTGAAGAACAGAATAACAACAAAAAAATCCAGAAAAAACGCATAGTCAAAAATGTATAAATTGATCTTGCCATTTTAATGAGGGAAATAAGTATTGCACCCCCCTCAAAACAGATTTGTACTTGGTGGAAAACCCTGTTTGGGAACACAGGGCGACGTTTTGGAGTTGGCCCCCAATTTGCAACATCTCAGGAGGGGGTTTTGTCCCCTCCTCTTTGCAGATCTTTCCAAGTCCCTTAAGGTTTCGAGCCCGGTTTTGGGAAAATCGAACCTTCAGCTCCCTCCCCGTTTTTTGGGTTTAAGGGTTTGGGACGATAGGCCCTCCAGGATTAAGTGCTTTTTCTTTAGCCACTCCTTTGATGCCTTTGGGCCCGGTTTTGGGTCAGTCATGGGAAAACATCCCCCGACCCCTTTTAAAGCCCTGGCTGAGGGAGGAGGTCTCACCCCAAAATTTTAGGTACACGGCCCCGTCCAGTCCCTTTGTGCTGTGAAATTTGCCTGTCCCCTTAGCAGAAAAAAACCCAAAGATAATTTTTCCATCCTCCATGTTTGACACGGGGGTGGGTTTTTGGGTCAAAAAGAGCTTTCCTCCCCCCAAACACGGTGATTGTTTTGATGCCAAAGAGCTGATTTGGTCTATCGCCCAAAAACATTTTTCACCCAGTTCCCCTCTGAACATTAGATGTTTTTTGGCAAACTTCAGACGGGCCTGTTATGTGCTTTCTTTAGCAGGGGACCTTGCGGGCGCTGCGGGTTAGCTTCCGGGTAGTGTTTACCAATTTTTCTTGGTGACTAAAGGGGCCCAGTGCCTTTAGATCATTTACAAATCCTCCCCCGTAGTTTGGGCTGATTCCACCGTTCTCATTACATTGCAAATCCCCCAGGTGAGACTTGGGTTTTTTTCCATTTGCGAAAATGCACCAACTGTTTTACATTTTCATTTAAGTCATTAGAGACGTTTATCGAGCGATTACATGAGCAATTAGGGGGAAAATGCCTTGTTAAGGGCACATCGAAGATTTTCACCTAGTCGGCTCGGGGGTTAGAACCAGCGACCCTTTTGGTTCGGCACAACGCTTCCCACAAAACCTGCCGCCCTAAACCTTTTCACCAAGCGCTTGGGGATGGTATGTAGCCATTCCCGCCTTGGTAGGTTACAACTTGTCCCGAATCCTTGGAGAGTTTTGGGTTTGGCCATGGGGAGAGTTTTGGGAAACTGATTGATGATTTCTTCTGTTGAGATTAGGAGCACTCCCCTTTTAAAAGGGGCTCCAATCTCAGCCGTTACCCGTATAAAAGACACCGGAGCCAGAAATCTTTTTTATTGAGAGGGGGGAAAAACTTTTTCCCCCATTAAAATGTAAATCAATTTAAAAACATTTTTGACATGGTTTTTTGGGTTTCTTTTTTGTTTTTCGTCTCTCACTGTTCAAATAAAACCCACCATTAAAAATTAAGATTATCATTTCTATGTCAGGGGCAAAGTACAAAATCAGCAGGGGATCCCCCCACTGTATATACACCATTTTAAATTTTATGTTTATTTGAGCTAGTGAATCAATCCCTTTTCATCGTACATATCTTGACATAGTCATTATTTT
>JAGTTL010000861.1:0-24253 GCA_036851935.1 Coregonus suidteri
AAAGAAAATCAAGGGATTTGGAGCAGGAAAAAACTCTGTTTAAAAAAAATTTCTAAGGATTTGGAGAGGAAAACTTTAAATTTAAAAAAAATTTTAAAGGTTTGGAGAGGAGAATCAAATTAAAGAAAATTCTAAATTTGGAGCAGGATAAACTCTGGTTAAAGAAACTTCAAGGACTTGAGAGGATAACTCTGGTATTAAAGAAAACTTCTAAGGATTGGAGCAGGAGAACTCTTGGAGTAAAGAAAAACTTCTAAGGACTTGGAGCAGACGAACTATGATTTAAAAGAAAACTTCGAAGGATGGGAGCAGGAAACTCTGAATTAAAGAAAATTCTAAGACTTGAAGCAAGGGAACCTCTGAATTAAAGAAAACTTATAAGGATTGGAGCAGGAGAACTCTGAATTAAAGAAAACTTCTCAAGACTTGGAGCAGTAGAGAACTCTGAATTCAAAGAAAACCTAAGGACTTGGAAGCAGGAGAACTCTGGATTAAAGAACAACTTCTAAGGACTTGGCAGCAGGAGAAATCGGGAATTAAAGAAAACTCCTAAGGATTTGGAGCAGGAAACTGATGATTTAAAGAAAATTCTAAAGGACTTGAGCAGGAGAACTCGAATTAAAGAAAAATCTAAGGACTGGAGCAGTAGAACATGGATTAAAGAAAACTTCTAAGGACTTGGAGCAGGAGAAACTCTGAATTAGAGAAATCTTCTAAGGACCTTGGAGCAGGAGAACTCTGAATTAAAGAAAACTTCTAAGGACTTGGAGCAGGAGAACTCTGAATTAAAAGAAAAACTTCTAAGGACTTGGAGAAGGAGAATCTACGAATTAAAGAAAACTACTAAGGACATGGAGCAGGAGAAACTCTGAATTAAGAAAACTTCCAAGGGACTTGGAGCAGGAGAACTCTGAATTAAAGAAAACTACTAAGGACTTGGAGCAGGAGAACTCTGAATTAAAGAAAACTACTAAGGACTTGGAGCAGGAGAACTCTGAATTAAAGAAAACTTTAAGGACCTTGGTAGCAAGGAGAACTCTGAATAAAGAAAACTTCTAAGGACTTGGAGCAGGAGAATAGAACTCTTGACATTAAAGAAAACTTCTAAGGGACTTGGAGCCAGGAGAACTCTGAATTAAAGAAAACTTCTAAGGACTTTGGAGCAGGAGAACTCTGAATTAAAGAAACCTACTAAGGACTTGGAGCAGGATGAACTCTGAATGACAAAGAAAACTTCTAAGGACTTGGGTAGCAGGGAGAACTCTGAATTAAAGAAACTTCTAAGGACTTGGAGCAGGAGAACTCTGAATAAAGAAAACTTCTAAGGACTTGGAGCAGGATAGAACTCTGAATTAAAGAAAACTTCTAAGGACTTGGAGCAGGAGAACTCTGAATTAAAAGAAACCTTCTAAGGACTTGGAGCAGGAGAAACTCTGAATTAAGACAAACTTCTAAGGGACTTTTTGGAGGCAGGAGAACTCTGGATTAAAGAAAACTTCTAAGGGACTTAGAGCAGGGAGAACTCTGGATTAAAGAAAACTTCTAAGGACTTGGAGCAGGGAGAACTCTGAATTAAGAAAACTTCTAAGGATTGGGAGCAGGAGAACTCTGATTTAAATTAAACTTCTAAGGCTTTGGAGCAGGAGAACTCTGAATTAAAGAAAACTTCTAAGGACTTAGGAGCAGGAGAACTCTAATTAAAGAAAAACTTCTAATGACTTGGAGCAGGAGAACTCTGAATTAAAGAAAACTTCTAAGGACTTGGAGCAGGAGAACTCTGAATTAAAGAAAACTACTAAGGACTTGGAGCAGGAGAACTCTGGATTAAAGAAAACTACTAAGGACTTGGAGCAGGAGAACTCTGAATTAAAGAAAACTTCTAGGACTTGGAGCAGGAGAACTCTGATTTAAAGTAAAACTTCTAAGGACTTGAGAGGCAGGAGAACTCTGAATTAAAGAAACTTCTAATTGACTTGGAGCAGGAGAAACCTGAATTAAAGAAAAAACTTCTAAGGACTTGGGGGCAGGGAGAACTCTGAATTAAAGAAAATTCTAAGGACTTGAAGCAGGAGAACTCCGGGTGATGAAATTAAAGAAAACTTCTAAGGACTTGGGAGCAGGAGAGAACTCTGAATTAAAGAAAACGTCTAAGGACTTGAGCAGAAGAACTCTGAGCTAGAGAACACTTCTGAAGACTTAAAGCAGTAAGAACTCTGATACTAGAGAAAACTCGGAAGACTTAAAGCAAAAGAACTCTGAACTAGAGAAAGACTTGGAGCAGAAGAATCAACAGGAAAAGTCATGTGTTCTATAAATTAAGCTCAGACTACACTAAAAGAAGGCACTACCTAGAACCATAACGGTTCTTCAATTATCTTCGTAGGAGAACCCTCTGAAAATAAACATTTTTTGTTACAAGTGGAAACCCCTTTCACCACTAAAAGGTTCTAAGTTAACCTTTTCACCACCCAAGGGTTCTACCTGAAACAAAAAAGGGTTTTCCTATGGGGGACAACCGAAGAACCCCTTTGCGTGTAGTATCAAAATAACAATAAATGGGGGGCAATTCTCTTCTTGGAGATAAGTGTCAGAATCTGGGCACTAAACTCGCTGTTTTTTGTGTTTTAATCACTTGTTTATATCCATTTCTACTCGAACAGACTTAATAAATACCCACCCAGTCCTGTAGATGAATACCTCTCTGAGTGGTTTTACCAGTGGTCCCAGTCCTGTAGAATGAATACCTCTCTGATTGGTTTTACAGTGTTCTCAGTCCTGTAGATGAATACCTCTCTGAGTGGTTTTTACAGTGTCCCAGTCCTGTAGATGATACCCTCTCTGAGTGCGTTTTACAGTGTCCCAGTCCTGTAGATGAATACCTCTCTGATTGGTTTTACAGTGTCCCAGTCCTGTAGATGAATACCTTCTCTGGAGTGGTTTCTCCAGTTTCACCAGTCCTGTAGATGAATACCTCTCTGAGTGGTTTTACAGTTGTCTCAGTCCCTGTAGGATGAATACCTCTCTGAGTGGTTTCTACAGTGTCTCAGTCCCTGTAGATGAATACCTCTCTGAGTGGTTTTACAGTGTCTCAGTCCTGTAGATGAATACCTCTCTGAGTGTTCTACAGTGTCCCCAGTCCTGTAGATGAATACTCTCTGAGTGGTTTAACAGTTGTCCCAGTCCTGTAGATTAATACCTTCTGAGTGGTTTTACAGTGTCTCAGTCCCGTAGATGAATACCTCTCTGAGTGGTTTTAAACAGTGTCCCAGTCCTGTAGATGAATACCTCTCTGAGTGGTTCTACAATGTTTCTCCACTGTGTTTAATCTACATGATATATCAAGGCTATTAATGGTCAGAATTTGAAGGAATGATGGATGGCGCTAAACACAGGGAAATTTCTTGAGGGAAACCGTTGTCAGTCTTCCAGAGATTTGAGACTGGGACGGAGGTTCACCTTTCCAGCAGGTCAATGACCCTAAGCATACTGCTAAAGCAACACTTGAGTGTTTAAGGGGAAACATTTAAAATATCTTGGAATGGCCTAGGTCAAAGCCAGACATCAATTCCAATTGAGAATCTGTGGTAGGACTTAAATTTCTTGATTGCTGTACACCAGCAGGAACACATCCAACTGGAAGGAGCTGTGAGCAGTTTTGCCTTGAAGATGGGCAAAAATCCAGTGGTAGATGTGCCGAAGCTTATAGAGACATACCCCAAGAGAATTTGCAGCTGTAATTGCTGCAAAAGGTGTGGCTCTACAAAAGTATGAGGGGTTGGGGGGGGGGGGGGGGGGGGGGGGGGGGTGGGTGCGGGGTGGAATAGTTATGCAAGCGCTCAAGTTTTCAGTTTTTTTGTCTTATTTCTTGTATGTTTCACAAAAAAAATTATTTTTCATCTTCAAAAGTGGTAGGCATGTTGTGTAAAATCAATTGATACAAACCCCCCAAAAATCTATTTTAATCCCTGGTTGTAAGGCAACAAAATAGGAAAAAAAATGCCTAGGGGAGTGAATACTTTCGCAAACCCTTATATATATATACATTTAGAATTAAAATTTATATGTTTTGTTTAAACTGATTGAAGCAAACTTTTTTTTTTTTACTTTTATTTGTGGTGTGGTTTCATATCAGACCTTTTGAGCTTCCCATCCTCACCCTGAACACCGTTTTACCTGTTTGTTTATCTGCAGTGTTTTGTCTTTCACTTATTTTCCTTGGGTGTGATAAAAACCTAAACCTAATTGAGAAATGGTTTCACTTGCAATGACTTGTTATGTTAAACCGTGATTTAACTGAGACTCAGTGATAATGACATGTCTTAAGGCTGTGTGTCTGCCTGTATTCATATATGGACCTGATTTCCATTTCAGACTGCTTTGTCCCAGCCAAGTGGCACTTTGTGGGATACATTGAATGTAATGGAGTTGAAGGTTGTGTTCCCAGCCTGTCCACGGATGGCGCCAGAGCAGCATAACTGGACTGGTGGGACCTGACGTAATATCCCAGGGAAATACCACTAGTATATCAAATCAAATCAAATCAAATTTGTATTGGCCACATGCGCGCCGAATACAACAGGTGCAGACATTACAGTGAAAGGCTTAATTACAGCCCTTAACCAACAGTGCATTTATTTTTTTTTAGAAAAAAAAGTCAATAAACATCAACAAAAAAGTGTTGAGAAAAAAGAGCAAGAAGTAAAATAAAATAACAGTAGGAGGCTATATATACAGTAAAATTAAAGTGACAGTAGGGAGGCTATATATACAGGGGGGTGCGTGGTACCGGTGCAGAGTCAATGTGGCGGGGGCACCGAGCTAGTTGAGGTAGTTGAGGTTAATATGTACATGTGGGAGAGTTAAAGTGGACTATGCATAATAATTAACATAATATACACAAGTAAAATTCTGTGGACACTCTTCAAATTAGTGGATCTGCTATTTCAGCCACACCCGTTACTGACAGGGGTATACAATCGAGCACAACATAGTTACACAGTGCTTTCGGAAAGTATTCAGACCCCTGACTTTTTCCAACATTTCAGGCTTATTCTAAAATTGATTAAATTGTTTTTTTCCTCATCAATCTACACACAACATCCCATAATGGACAAAAGTTATGGGTTTTTTTAGAACATCCTGGCATTGTCTTGGTTGTGTGCTTAGGCTCCTTGTCTTGTTGGAATGTGAACCTCACCCCAGTCTGAGGTCCAGAGCGCTCTGGGAGCAGGTTTTTCATCAAGGATCTCTCTGTACTTTGTTCTGTTCATCTTTCCACTCGATTCTGACTAGTCTCCCAGTTCCCGCCACTGAAAAAACATCCCCACAGCCATGATGCTGCCACCACCATGCTTCACCGTAGAGATGGTGGCAGGTTACCTCCAGACGTGACGCTCTTGGAAATTCAGTACAAAGAGTTTCAATCGTGGTTTCATCAAGACCAGAGAATCTTGTTTCTCTCATGGTCTGAGAGTCCTTTAGGTGCCTTTTTGGCAAACTCCAAGCGGGCTGTCAATGTGCCTTTCACTGAGGAAGTGGGCTTCCGTCTGGCCAACTCTACCATAAAGGCCGATTTGTGGAGTGCTGCAGAGATGCTGTCCTTCTGGAAGTTTCTCCCATATCACAGAGGAAACTCTGGAGCTCTGTCAGAGGTGACCATCGGGTTCTTGGTGGGTTTCTTCGTCACCCCCCCGATTGCTCAGTTTGGCCGGGCGGCCAGCTCTAGGAAGAGTCTTGGTGGTTCCAAATAAAGAAAAAAATATCTTCATTTAAGCATGATGGAGGCCACTGTGTTCTTGGGGACCTTCAATGCTGCAGACATTTTTGTGGTACCCTTCCCCAGATCTGTGCCTTCGACACAATCCTGTCTCTCGGAGCTCTACGGAACAATTCCTTCGACCTCATGGCTTGGTTTTTGCCGGCTGACATGCACTGTCAACTGTGGGACCCTTATGTAGACAGGTAGTGTGCTTTTCCAAATCATGTCCAATCAAATTGAATTTGAAGTTGAATACATGTCCCTTTCCTTTAAATCACTGTATATTCCTCCTTTTAATCACGTTGTTTTCCCGCTCCGATGTCCGATCTCGAGTGCCTTTTCTGCCATCCATGACGATGTTAACTCCAGTGTGTGAAAAAAGTACCCATGATTGTCATACTTGAGTAAAAGTAAAGATACCTTAAATAGAAAATGACCCAACTTAAAAGTGAAAGTCACCCAGTAAAATACTACTTGAGTAAAAGTCTAAAAGTATTTGGTTTTAAATATACTTAAGTATCAAAAGTAATATGTAATTGCTAAAATATACTAAAGTATGCAAAAGTAAAAGAACAAGTATAAATCATTTCAAATTCCTTACATAAAGCAAACCAGACAATTTTTCTTGTTTTTAAAATGTACGTTCAGCCAGGAGCAAAACTCCAACACTCAGACAATTTTACAACAAAGCATTTGTGTTTTAGTGAGTCTGCCAGATCAGAGGCAGTAGGGATGTTCTCTTGATAAGTGTGTGAATTGGACAATTTTTCTTCCTGCTAAGCATTCAAAATGTAACGAGTACTTTTGGATGTCAGGGAAAGTGTATGCGAGTAAAAAAGTATATATTCTTTCTTTAGGAATGTAGTGAAGTAAAAGTAAAAGTTGTCAAAAATATAAATCGTAAAGTCAAGTACAGATACCCCAAAAAACGACTTAGGTAGTACTTAAAATATTTTTACTTAAGTCCTTTACACCACTGGTTAAACTCTCTCTCTTAGCCAGCTCGACTATGCACTTGCCTCTGCTATCAATACACTGTGCTAACATTAGCCTAGACTGGGACCACAGAAAATAACAGTTTAAAACAGTTTGTAAAAACCCACTTCTCCAGACAGAATAGTTCCTGTAGATTCAGACTTAATCATCACCAATCTTTTTGTTATGTCTCGGGGGTTTTTATAACCACGTCTGTATAACAATTTCAATAGTGAGAGACAGGAGAACAGGAATCAGTTCAACTATTTATCTGGAACGTGATCATCTTCAACACATACAAACCCCATGATGCTCTGCAGCACATTACCCCATTAGTACAACAAATACATAAGTAAATGGACACAAAACAAAACTCAGAGGGAAATTAAAATGTTCATTTCTAGAAAGTAGAATTAGAGCCATGGGATAGGGTCAGAAAGGTCAGTATGTTTGATAACTGGTTACAGAGGTGACATAACAAAGCATAAGGTCTTATAACACAGTGAAGTAGAGGTGGGAGCTAAAAGCAGACATGGACAGTGAGACGGTGGTGAGGAGGTCAGGGGTGAAACACTAGATCAGGACAGGTAGAAATGGCAGGGCTGGAAATAGACACAGAGGACACATTCTGATCATGGCTCAGACCTGACCTGAGACACCCAAACAGAAAGATGCCATAGCAAAGTCCTGTCCAGTAGGCTATATGGGAATTACTTTCATCAAAATCCAACAACATGGAAATGTGTCCAGTTGTGTGTGTGTTCCAGTGTGTGTGTGTGTGGGTGTCCAGTATGTGTGTGTGTGTCCAGGTGTGTGTGTGTTGGGTAGTGTGTCTAGTGTGTGTGTGTGTGTGTTCAGTGTGTGTGGTCCAGTGTGTGTGTGTGTGTGTTGTGTGTGCAGTGTGTGTGTGTGTGTGTGTGTGTGTGTGTGTGGTGTGTGTGTGTCCGGGGTGTTGTGTGTGGTGTGTGGGTGATTGCCTCGCGTGTGTGTGTCCAGTGTGTGTGTGTGTGTGTGGGTCCAGTGTTGTGTGAGTGTCCAGTGTGTGTTTGTCCTTGTGTTGTGTGTGTGTGTGTGTGTGTGTCCAGTGTGTGTGTTCAGTGTGTGTGTGTGTACAGTGTGTGTCTAGTGTATGTGTGTGTGTGTCCAGTGTATGTGTGTGTGTGTGTCCAGTGTGTAAGGTTGTCCAGTTGTGTGTCGCGGTGAGGTGTGTGTCCGGTGAGTGTGGTGTGTCCAGTGTGTGTCCAGTGTGTGTGTGTGTCCAGTGTGTGTGTCCAATGTGTGTGTGTGTCCATTGTGTGTGTCCAGTGTGTGTGTTTGTGTGTGTCCAGTGTGTGTGTGTGTGTGTCCAGTGTATGTTTGTGTGTGTGGCTGTGTGTGTCCAGTGTGTGTGTGTGTCAGTGTGTGAGTGTGTGTGTCCAGTGTGAGTGTGATGTCAGTGTGTGTCCAGTGTGTGTGTGTGTGTGTCCATTGTGTGTGTGTGTCCTTGTCGTGTGTCCAGTGGTTGTGTGTGTGTAGTCCAGTGTGTGTGTGGTGTGTGTGTGTCCAGTGTATGTTTGTGTGTGTGTGTGTGTCCAGTGTGTGTGTGGGTCAGTGTGTGTGTCCATTGTGTGTGTGTGTCCATTGTGTGTGTCCAGTGTGTGTGCTTGTGTGTCCAGTGTGTGTGTGTGTGTGTGTGTGTCCAGTGTATGTTTGTGTGTGTGTGTGTGTGTGGTGTCCAGTGTGAGTGTGTCCAGTGTGTGTGTTTGTCCAGTGTGTGTGTTTGTCCAGTGTGTGTGTGTGTCCAATGTGTGTGTGTCCAGTGTTTGTGTGTGTCCAATGTGTGTGTGTGTGTGTGTGTGTACCCAGTGTGAGTGTGTCCAGTGTGTGTGTGTGTGTGTGTGTGTACAGTGTGAGTGTGTCCAGTGTGTGTGTGTGTGTGTGTGTGTGTGTGTATGTCCAGTGTGAGTGTAACCAGTGTGTGTGATTGTGTGTGTGTGTGTGTGTGTCCAGTGTGGAGTGTTATCCCAGTGTGTGTTGTTTTTCCAGTCGTGAAATGTGTCTAGTGTGTGTGTGTCCAGTGTGTGTGTGTTTGGGTGTGTGTGTGTCCAGTGTGTGTGTGTGTGTCAGTGTGTGTATGTGTGTGTGTCCAGTGTGATGTGGTCCAGTGTGTGTGTTTGTCCAGTAGTGTGTGTGTGTATGTGTTGTGTTTGTGTGTAGTCCAGTGTGTGTTGTGTGTGTGTCCAAGTGGTGTGAGTGGTGTGTGTGTGGTGTACGGTGTGTGTGTGTGTGTCCAGTGTGTGTGTGTGTGTCTTGTGTGTGTGTGTGTCTAGTGTGTGTGTGTTTGTGTCCAGTGTGTGTGTGTATGTCCAGTGTGACTGTGTCCAGTGTGTGTGTTTGTCCAGTGTGTGTGTGTGTGTGTTTGTGTGTGTGTGTGTGTGTTTGTGTCCAGTGTGTGTGTGTCCAGTGTGTGTGTTCAGTGTGTGTGTGTGTGTGTGTGTGTCTAGTATGTGTATGTGTGTGTGTGTGTGTGTGTCCAGTGTATTTGTGTGTGTGTGTCATGTGTGTGTGTGGGTGTCCACAGGAGTGGTGTGTGTCCATGTGGTGTGGTGTTTCCAGTATGTGTGTGTGTGTCCAGTGTGTGTGTGTCCCAGTGTGTGTGTGTCCTAGTGTGTGTTGTCCAGTGTGTGGTGTGTGTTGTGTGTCCAGTGTGTGTGTGTGTCCAATGTGTGTGTGTGTCCCAGCTGTTGTGTGTGTGTCCAGTGTGTGGTGTTCAGTTGTGTTTTCAGTGTGTGTGTGTGTTTTTGTGTCCAGTAAACGTGTGTGTTGTGTGTTGTTTGTGTGTGTGTGTTTGTGTGTGTCCAGTGTGTGTGTGTGTGTGTACAGCGTGTGTGTGTTTAATGTGTTTGTGTGTGTGTGTTCACAGTGTGTTTGTGTGTGTGTTGTGTTTGTGTGTGTCCAGTGTGTGTGTGTGTCCAGTGTGTGTCGTGTACAAGTGTGTGTGTGTGTGTGTCTAGTGTGTTTGTGTGTGTGTGTGTGTGTGTGTGTGTGTCCAGTGTGTATATTTTGTCCAGTGTGTGTGGTGTGTGTGTGGTGTCCAGTGTGTGTGTGTGTGGGTGTGTTTTGTGTGTGCAGTGTGTGTGTGTGTGTGCGTTGTACAGTGTGTGTGTGGTGTGTGTGTCAGTGTTACCATGGTTATTATTTACAGGGGACACTGAGGAGTCAACATAATGAACCCTAAGCCCTGGATAGAGGGACTCAGTGAATGGGCTATATACTCCAGGACTTGTCATTACATCCAATCACACAGTCATCACCCACTCCTCTCCCGCTGATCCTTTATATGCCACTCCTATACCAGCCTCTCTCCCACTCCACTCTGACCTCCCAGTAACAGCGCCCAGTCAGACCCTCTCTACACAGCACCTGTTCCCAGACCTCAAATCTCTCTGGGGTGATCAGAATACGGCTGCTCCTCTCTCCTCCATGTCCACCTTTCTGTTCTCCTCTCAGACAGAGAGAGGAGTATGTTTACTGTGTTTAGGTCCAGTGTGAGATCACAGACATCTGATGGATGAAACCAGACCACAATATTAGAAATCATCATCATTCACATTAGAATGTTTAACTCACTTTTCACTAATTCATTTAATGTAGATGTTTCTAGGTATCAAAAGGAGAAGTTAAGGTAACTTGAGACTTGTTGAATGATCAATGTTATACTGTATGGTAATATAAAACACACTTAGTTCCCATTGATTACACACACTCAAACACACACACACACTACACACACACATATACACACACACACACACACACCTGTATGGATGCATGCATGAACACACATAACACATTTCTACGTAACAAGAACGCGTCACACACAGACACAGACACACACATTGTCAAAAGCATCTCTTTGTAAAGTCTTTGTGTCCTGATTTGTGCTTCTGTAGAAACTAACAGCTGATATTTAATATTGACCAAGTAAGTAATGATGGTGGTCTTTCACTTTTGACTTCACTTGAATTAAGCCTTTATTCTTAGTCATATTCTTCACAGCAGTCAACACTCACATTTTCTAAGTCCAGGTTTCATTGTGTTCTCTCCACCATGTTCCACACTGTAGTGGTAAGCAGAAAACAGACAGTTCCATTGAGGGATACATCTGAACCTCACAGGGACACACACAACACACACACACACACACACACAACACACACACAACACACACACACACAAACACACACCCACACTGGACACACACACACACTGGACACACACACACACATCACTCACACTCACACTCACACACACATTCAGCATATAATCTTTGTACAAGCGGTGGTAAGAATGTTTGTCCGTGGGTGTGTTGTCCAGTGTGGGTGGGTACAGTGTGTGTGTGTGTGTGTGTTGTTCCAGTGTGTGTGGGTCGAGTGTGTGTGGGTGTGGTCCAGTGTGTTGGGTCCAGTGTGTGATGTGTGTCCGGGTGTTTTTCTTTTTTTTGTGTTGTGTGTGCCCGTGTGTGTGTGTGTGTCCAGTGTGTGTGTGTGTCCAGTGTGTGTGTGTCCAGTGTGTGTGTGTGTCTCCAGTTTGTGTGTGTGTGTCCAGTGGTTGTGGCTGTGTGTGTCCAATGTGTGTGTGTGTTTGTGTTTGTGTTTGTGTCCAGTGTGTGTGTGTGTGTGTGTGTGTGTGTGTGTGTGTGTGTGTGTGTGTGTGTGTGGTGTGTGTGTGTGTTTGTCCAGTGTGTGTGTTTGTCCAGTATGTGTACACATATTGGACACATACACACACACACACACACTGGACCCCCCACACACACTGGACACACACACACACACACACTGGACACACACACAAAAACAACACACACCAAACACTGGGCACACACAACACTGGACACACACACACACAGGACCCATGCAGTGGGACACACACACACAACACATTCTTTATATAACTTAGTCCAAGTGGTGGTCAAGAATGTTTGTCTTAACTAGCCTTATAACTCCAACATGTCTGATATGAACATTGACATAAACCCTCTACATACCTTGAGGTTTCTCCAGTCTGTGCGGTGTGGATCCTCCAGTCCAGCAGAGAGCAGTCTGACTCCTGAGTCTCCTGGGTGATTGTAGCTCAGGTCCAGCTCTCTCAGGTGTGAGGGGTTTTGACTTCAGAGCTGAGACCAGAGAAGCACAGCCTTCCTCTGTGACTTAGACAGCCTGACAGCCCTGCAAGAGTCAAATCATATTAAAACCACAATGCTATTCTTTGGTGGTGAAAGTAGTGGCAGTATATTTTTCAACATTTAAATGTATACCAGTGTCCTGAAACACCTGCCATATATATATATCATTATTAGAAAAAATCCATAATATTGCTTGTAGATAGAAAACATGTATAGTACGAATATTTGAGTAGACTGACCAGACCAGTTTAAAAAAGCAGTATCAGTCAAAAGACAGACAGTGAGGGTCTCAGATTTAGATTGTATTGGAGTATACAGTCCACACTATATCTAGTTTGACCAGTGAAGCTTAACATTTTAAATGTGGCTCTGTACTCCAGCAATTTTGGAATTTGAGATCAAATGTTTTCGTTATATGAGGTGACAGTATATAATGTAACCTTTATTTGAGGGTATTTTCATACATATCTGTTTTCACACACCGTTTAGAAAATTAAAGCAATTTATGTATCTAGTCCCCCTATTTGACGAAGTCATACAAGTATTCTGACCAATTCACGTATAGTGTATTTAAAGTAGTCAAAAGGTTTGAGTATTTGGTCCCAAACTCCGTTGGTTGTCATTTGAAGTTTGTTTTGGTTGTGTTTTGGTTATGTTTTTTCCAATAGTAAACTGAATGGTGGATGATGACTGGAGTATTTTCTGTCTAAGTGAGTAGATAAACATGTTTCTAAACACTACTAAATGAATCCTGATGATGCCATGATTAGTGAAAAATCATGAAGGAATCATGAATAAAATGAGTGAGAAAGTTACAGAGGCTACAACAAAACATGCTAACCTCTCACCATTACCAATAACAAGAGGGGGTATATGATCCTTGTTCCTCTGTCACCTTTCTCATTATCATCATTCACAATTCATTCATGATTATCATAATCATGGTAGCATCCACATGAATGTAGGAATGTTCAGAAAAAATATTTTATTCTTACTGGACACTACAAGTGAAGTGACTCCAAAAAGACAGGACATTATTTCACCATTCAGTTTTTCTATTAGGATAAAAAACATCATCCAAAAACACAAACCAAGACAAACTGCAAATGTATTCAACAAGTTTGTAGAATCACAAGCTTGATGTAATCACTGCAGCGTAAGGAATATGGGACCAAACACTAAAACGTATGACTACTTCAAAAAATATAAGTGAATATGTCCAAATTATTAAAGACCTTTTCAAATGGGAAGAACACTAGATACATATAAAGTGCTTTCATTTCTAAACAGTAACACAGATATGTATGAATATACCCTCAAAATAAAGGTGACATTATATACTGTCACCTAATATGAAACATTCTATCTCAACAATCCAAAATGATGGAGCATAGCTAACCAAATGTAAAACTGTAAGCTTCACTGTCCAAACACATATGGTGTGGACTATGTTTGCCTGTAAACACATGAGGATCTGGTGAACAGTTATCACTTGTTGACCAACTACAGGAATACTGACCTCCAGAGTCCCCAGTTTACAGTGGGGATTCCCCAGTCCAGCAGAGAGCAGCTTCACGTCCTGAATCCTTCAGGTCATTGTTACTCAGATCCAGCTCTCTCAGGTGTGAGGGGGGTTTGACTTCAGAGCTGAGACCCAGGAAGAAGCACAGCCTTCCTCTGTGACTACTAGACAGCCTGACAGCCTGCAAAGAGTCAAATATCATATTAAAACCACACTGCTATTCTTTGGTGGTGAAATAGTGGCAGTATATATTTTTCACATATTCAGATATATTAGTGTCCTGAAACCCTGCCATATCTATTCATAAATGAATGTTTCATTATTAGAAATGACAAAATTATCAAAGAGTTTACTAAAATGAATCCTAATGATGCCATGATTAAGAAAAATAACGAATGAATCCTGAATGAATAATGACTGAGTGAGAAAGTTACAGAGGCTACAACAAAACATGCTAAACCTCTCACCCATTACCAATAACAGAGGGGTATGATCCTTGTTCCTCGTAACTTTCTCATTCATCATCATTCACGATCTTAATTAATATGATTATTCATAATCATGTTAGTAGGCATCCACATGGATGTAAGAAGTGTTCAGAAACATCTTCTATTCTTGACTGAACACATACAAGGGAATTACACAGTGACTCCAAAATGACAGGGACATTATTCACCATTCAGTTTCTATTAGGAAAACATCATCCAAAACTCAACCAAGACAACCTGCAAATGCATTCAACAAGTTTGTAGAAGCACAAGCTTGATGTAATCACTGCAGGTAAGGAATATTCAAAGACCAAACACTAAAATACTAAAACATTGGACTAAATGAATTTGTCCAAATACTTATGAATTTTTCAAATGGGAGAACTACATACATTAAGTACTTCATTCTAAACAGTAAACACAGGTACAGTCGTATGAAAAAGTTTGGGCACCCCCTGACAATTTCCATGATTTCCATTTATAAATAATTGGGTGTTTGGATCAGCAATTTCATTTGATCTATCAAAAAAACTGATGGACACAGTATATTTGTCAGTAGTGAAATTAGGTTTATTGGATTACCCTAGGAAAATATGCAATATGCATCAAAACGAATTTAGACAGTGCATAAATTTGGGCACCCCACAGAAAAACTCACATCAATATTTAGTAGAGCCTCCTTTTGACTAAAATAACAGCCTCTATACGCTTCCTATAGCCTCTAATGAGTGTCTTGGATTCTGGATTTCTGAAGGTATTTTGGACCATTGATCCTTAACAAAACAATCTCCACTTCAGTTAGGTTTGATGGTTGCCGAGCATGGACAGCCTGCTTCAAATCATCCCACAGATTCTCAATGATATTCAGGTCCTGGGGACTGGGATGGCCATTCCAGAAACATTGTACTTGTTCCTCATGCATAAATGCCCGGGTAGATTTTGAGCAGTGGTTTTGGTCGTTGTGTGGTGGGAATATTCATCCCCGGCGGTTTTTTAAAAAAAAACCTTCAACTTTGTGTCTGATTCTTCAACATTATCCCAAGAATCTGCTGATATTGAGTGGAATCCATGCGACCCTCAACTTTAAACAATATTCCAAGCTACGGCACTGGCCATACAGCCCCACAGCATGATGGAACCCCCACCAAATGTTACTGTGGGTAGCAAGTGTTTTTTCTTCGAACGCTGTGTTCTTTTGCTGCCATGCATAACGCCCCCTTGTTATGACCAAATAACTCAATCTTTGTTTCATCAGTCCACAGCACCTTATTCCAAAATGAAGCTGGCTTGTCCAAATGTGCGTTTGCATACCTCAAGCAGACTCTGTTTGTTGGCGTGTGGCAGAAAAGGCTTCTTACCGCATCACTCTCCCCGTACAGCTTCTCCTTGTGCAAAGTGGCGATGAATGTTGAACGATGCACAGTGACACCATCTGCAGCAAGATGATGTTGTAGGTCTTTGGAGGTGGTTCTGTTGGGCTGTTTTTGACCGTTGTCACCATCCACTTCTGGCCTTAACAAAGAACTATTAGTATATGCCAGATTATTAAGAACTAAAATTATTATGCAGCTCAGAGGGGTGCCCAAACTTTTTCATAACGACTGTATATATGAATACAAATCAAATAAAAAGTGACATTCTGTACTGTTTGCCTAATATGAAACAATTTCAAATCCAAAATGATGGAGCATAGCACCAAATGTAAAAACTGTAAGCTTCACTGTCCAAAACACATATGGTGTGGACTATGTGTGCCTGGTAAACACATGTGGATCTGTGAACAGTTATCACTTGTTGAACAAACTACAGGAATACTGACCTCAGAGTCTCCCAGTTTACAGTGGGGATTCCCCAGTCCAGCAGAGAGCAGCTTCAACGTCCTGAATCCTTCAGGTCATTGTTACTCAGATCCAGCTCTCTCAGGTGTTCTTGTGAGGGTTTTGACTTCAGAGCTGAGACCAGAGAAGCACAGCCTTCTCTGGGACTGACAGCGTGACAGCCTGCAAAGAGTCAACTCATATTAAAACGACACTGCTATTCTTTGGTGGTGAAAATAGTGGCAATATATTTTTTCAACATATTCAGATATATCAGTGTCCTGAAACTGACATATCTATTCATAAATAATGTATCATTATTTGAAATGTATCAAATTATTGCTTGTAGGAATAGAAAAATGTATTGTACAAATATTTGAGTAGACTGACCAGACCATTTAAAAAAGCAGTATCAGTGAAAAGACAGACAGTGAGGTATCAGATTTAGATTGACTTTATGTATCTAGTTCCCCCATTTGCAGAAGTCAAAAGTATTCTGACCAATTCACTTATTAGTAGTTATTAAAGTAGTCAAAAGTTTAGTATTTGGTCCCAAACTCGTTTGGTTGCATTTGCAGTTTGTTTTGGTTGTTTTTTGGGTTATGTTTTGCCGATAGTAACTGAACGGGGGATGATGACTGGAGTAATTTTCTGTTCTAAGTGAGTAGGATAAACATGTTTCGAAACACTACTAAATGAATCCTGATGATGCCATGATTAGAGAATAATCATGAATGAATCATGAATAATAATGAGTGAGAGGAGTTACCAGAGGCTACAACAAAAACATGCTACCTCTCACATTACCAATAACAGAGGGGGATATGATCCTTGTTCCTCTGTAACTTTCTCATTCATCATCAGTCACGATTCATTCATGGTTATTCATAATCATAGTAGCATTCCACATGATGTAGAAGTGTTCAGAACATCTTCTATTCTTACTGACAATACAAGTGAAGTGACTCCAAAATGACAGGACATCTATTCACCGTTCAGTTTTCGATTGGGAAAAACATCATCCAAAACACAAAACCAAGACAAACTGCACAAATGCATTCAACAAGTTTGTAGAAACACAATCTTGATGTAATCACTGCAGGTAAGGATATGGGACCCAAATACTAAACTTTGGGACTAAATAAATTTGTCCAAAATACTTATTACTTTTTCAAATGGGAGAACTAGATACATTAAGTGCTTTCATTTCTAAACAGTACAACAGGTATGTATGAATACCCTCAAATAAAAAAGGTGACATTCTGTACTGTTGCCTAATATGAAAACATATATCTCAAATCCAAAATGATGAGCATAGCACCAAATGTAAAACTGTAAGCTTCACTGTCCAAAACACATATGGTGTGGACTATGTGTGCCTGGTAAACACATGGGATCCTGGTGAACAGTTCTCACTTGTTGACCAACTACAGGAATACTGACCTCAGAGTCTCCAGTTTACAGTGGGGATTCCCCAGCCAGCAGAGAGCAGCTTCACTCCTCGAATCCTTCAGGTCATTTGTTACTCAGATCCAGCTCTCTTCAGGTGTGAGGGGTTTGAACTGAGAAACTGAGGCCAACACTTCACAGGATGTGTCTGTGAGTTTACAGCAGTGGAGTCTGTCAACAGAGTAAATACCACGAGGGACAGGTTGTATTAAACAATGTTACATTTAGCCTTCCCTGCTTACACTGTTACCCCTGCACTAATAATGTGAACACTGTGTACTAGATGTCTCAATGCTACAAACTTTTCTGATCCGTTTGTATTACAGTTTTGTTTAAGACTTTTCAGCTGATAGAAAGTTTAGTCAGCCAATGAAATGTTGTTGTGTCTTACATACAGTAATACAGTTGGTCTGAGGGATAGTCACATGAGTACTTACAGAAGCAGTCAGCCAATAAAAAATGCTTCTGTAACTACAATGTATTTTGGTGTGGGATATTTCCATGAATACGTTACAGAGCCTTTCCTGCAGCCTCTCACAGCTGGGAGCAGTCTCCTACGACCCTCCTCTGATGTCTTGTATACCTTCAGTCAAAGACATCCAGAACCTCCTCCTGAATTCTGTAGCATGTAGGCCAGTGCTGAACACTGAGAAAGTGTGAGGTTTTTGGATCTCTTCTCTGACCTCAGTACGCTTGGATTTCATCTTTGTACTGAATGGTCTTTCATCTCTATCAGACAGTGGAAGAGATTGATTGCACCTCTCAGGGGAGATGTTCTTCCTCTGCATCACCTTAAGGGGATAGGATTTGTTTTCTGGACGCTGTCTGGACTGCTTTCTGTCTGTGTCACCAGACTCTCGTAGGAGTTTCTGATTGGACTCCAGTGACATGCCATGAAGGAAGCGGACAAAGAGGTCCAGGTGTCCGTTCTTGCTCTCTCCAAGCTTTATCACACGTACTCTTCAGCAGCTCATGCGAGGTTAGCTCTTCAGATGCAGCTCTAGACTTTCTCTTTGAGGAAAGGGCTTCAGTGCATCCATGTTCTTGGTTGTGTAAACAATGGTACATGTCAGACAGCTGAGATAAACTCCCTGAATGCTCAGAGATGACAAAGCAGTACACCACTCTCTGAAATAAACACAGACTCTTCTTTAAAGATTTGTGTGCACACTCCTGAGTACACTGATGCTTGTCTTTGCACATCAATGCCACACTCTTTCAGTCTTCTTCATAGAACACGAGATACCCTTCTCCAGATTTTCAAACGCCAGCTTCCCCAGCTTCAGAAGAATTCCTTAATCTGACTCCATGAGCTCCTGTGATCCATCTCATCTCTTCCATGATATTTCTGGTTCTTCAGGCATGGTCCTGAATGAGCAGGAAGTGTATTTGAACATCTCAGTCAGAGTCGTGGGCATCTCTCTCGCTCTTGTCTGTACTTCAACATGTGTTCAAGGACTATTGCAGAAATCCAACAGAAGACACTGGAATGTGGGCACATGATGTGGAGGCTCTTGATGTCTTTATGTGTGAGATGATTCTGCTGGCCAGGTCCTCATCACTGAATCTCTTCCTGAAATACTCCTCCCTTCTGTGGTCAGTTGAACCTCGTACCTCTGTCACCTGGTCAACCACACTTAAGGGGGGATCTGATTGGTTGCTGCTGGTCGGGCGGTTATCCATAGGAGAGCAGAGGGAAGCAGATTCCCCTTGATGAGGTTTGTTCAGCAGAACATCGACAGGACGATGTCTGGGTGACATCAGACACCTTTTCATTGTGGCTGGAAATCAATGGAAGTCGGCTTTTAATCCAAACCATCAAAGATGGGAAACATAGCTTTTACAGGCAGTGAGTTTATTGGCATTGCCTATGTCTAGTTCTGTGTGGAAGCCATTTAAAAGTCTGAGAAAGACTGTACTGGAGATCTTTCAATCAAGTTCAGCTCCCGAAAAGGATGAGCACAAATATGATATCCACATCTTGGTTCGCCCTTCTCTTCAGCCCAGTCCTAGGATGAACTTCTGCACAGAGACTGTTTTTTTTTTTCCGATGCCAGCGATGCCCTTCGTCAGCACAGTTCTGATGCTTCTCTCTTGGCCTGGTAAGGGTTTAAATATGTCATTGCAGTGGATTGCTGTGTCATGTGAGGTTTTGTGGTCCTGGATGCTGTCTCTAGCTGCCACACTCTCATGTTCATTGTTAACCCTTCACTCTCTCCCTCTGTGATGTAGAGCTCTGGTGTAAATCCTGTTGAGGGGAGTTGGTTCCCTGCTTTTTCCATGCCTTCTATCAACACATTAATATCTCCTTTTCAGACTGTCTTTTTGGTTTACTATAGCTCTCTGCAGGCTGTCATCCACTACAAGGGAAGAGGAGGAAAAATGATGTGTATCAGAAACATCATTGACAGGATGAAAAGTGGGGGCCCTTCCACATAACTACAGTAACTTCTATTATCTCATAATATTGTAGTTACAATACTGTAAATCATATTAAGGTATTGACTTGGCCCACATGTGCAAG
This sequence comes from Coregonus suidteri, assembly GCA_036851935.1. Lineage (NCBI taxonomy): Eukaryota > Metazoa > Chordata > Actinopteri > Salmoniformes > Salmonidae > Coregonus > Coregonus suidteri. The sequence goes on from JAGTTL010000861.1 coordinate 19,701, forward strand.
AGTCCTCTCCTGTTTTTCAGCGCCTCGTGTTTCATTGGTTGACTCAGCTGCTGTAGTATACAGGCCGTGTTCTGGATCTCTTTCTACACTGAGGACAGTCATAGTCTCCCTGAGGAGCAGTTTCTCCCAGTATCTGGTGATGCACTGTCTGCAGAACCCGTGTCCACAGGTGATAGAGGACTGGATCCCTCAGCACCTGCTGACACACTGCAGCACCTGGACTGATCCTCTGGCAGAGTAGACCATCCCACTACAGAAGATAAAGGAGAGAGAGATTGTAGTGTGTAATACTGATCCTCTGGCAGAGTAGACTTCCACTACAGAGATAAAGGAGAGAGAGAGAGATTGTAGATAGTGTAATACTGATCTCTAACAGAGTAGGACCTTTTTCACTACAGAGTATAAAGGAGAGAGAGATTGTAGATGTTAATACTGATCCTTTAACAGAGTAGACCATCCACGACAGAGGATAAAGGAGAGAGAGATTGTAGATGTTAATACTGATACTCTAACAGAGTAGACCATCCACTACAGAGATAAAGGAGAGAGAGATTGTAGATGTTAATACTGATCCTCTGGCAGAAGTAGGACCATCCACTACAGAGATAAAGGAGCGAGATTGTAGATGTTAATATACTGATCCTCTAACAGAGTAGACCTTCCACTACAGAGATAAAGGAAGAGAGAGATTGTAGATTTTAATACTGATACTCTAACAGAAGTAAGACCATCCACTATAGAGATAAAGGAGAGAGAGAGAGAGATTGTAGATGTTATACTGATCCTCTAACAGAGTAGACCTTCCACTACAGAGATAAAGGAGAGAGAGATTGTAGATGTTAATACTGATCCTCTTAACAGAGTAGACCTTCCCACTACAGAGATTTAAAGGAGAGAGAGATTGTAGATGTTAACTACTGATCCTCTAACAGAGAGTAGACCTTCCACTACAGAGATAAAGGATGAGAGAGATTGTAGATGTTAATACTGATCCTTTAACAGAGTAGACCTTCCACTACAGAGATAAAGGAGAGAGAGATTGTAGTAATGTAATACTGATCCTCTAACAGAGTAGACCTTCCCACTACAGAGATAAAGGAGAGAGAGAGAGATTGTAGATGTTAATACTGATCCTCTAACAGAGGTCAGACCTTCCACTACAGAGATAAGGAGAGAGAGATTGTAGATGTTAATACTGATCCTCTAACAGAGTAGACCTTCCACTACACAGATAAAGGAGAGAGAGATTGTAGATGTTAATACTGATCCTCTAACAGAGTAGACCTTCCAACTACAGAGATAAAAGGAGAGAGAGATTGTAGATGTTAATACTGATCCTCTAAAGAGAGTAGACCTCCACTACAGAGATAAAGGAGAGAGAGATTGTAGATGTTAATACTGATCCTCTAACAGAGTAGACCTTCCAATACAGAGATAAAGGAGAGAGAGGATTGTAGATGTTAATACTGATCCTTCTAACAGAGTAGACCATCCACTACAGAGATAAAGGAGAGAGAGAGATTGTAGAGTTAAATATGAATCCTTTAACAGAGTAGACCTTCCACTACAGAGATAAAGGAGAGAGAGAGATTGTAGATGTTAATACTGTTCATAGACAGGACAGCTGGGAACAGAATACTCTGCTCTCTGAGTGGTAGTAGCCTCTGAGAAGGATACATGTCCACAGTGGTATTACTAAACGTATATGAACTCAGAAGGTTGTAGAAACATGTCCACCAGTTGGTATTACTAACTATATATGAACTCAGAAAAGGTTGTTAGAAAATGTCCACAGTGGTATTACTAAAACTATATGAAACTCAGAGGTTTGTAGAAACATGTCCACAGTGGTATTACTAAACTACTATATAAAAAAATTGATAAATCTACGATAATCGAACATTTCAACAAGGCATTTGTGCTACGGCCGGCCATACGCTTTCCACCTGGCTACCCCTACCCCGGCCACCAGCTCTGCACCCCTCCACTGCAATCCTTGCCCACTCCACTGAAACTTTCTTCTAAAATTAGCCGCTGAAATTGTCGCAACCCCTATTACTAGCCTGTTCAACCTCTCTTTTCCGTATCGTCCTGAGATCCCCAGAGATTGGGAAAGCTGCCAAGCGGTCATCCCCCTCTTCAAATGGGGTTGACACTCTAGATCCAAACTTTGTTACAGACCTATAACCATCTGCCCTGCCTTTCGAAAGTATTGGAAAGCAAGTTAACAAACAGATCACCGACCATTTTAGAATCCCACCGTACCATTCTCCGCTATGCAATCTGGTTTGCCGAGCTGGTCATTGGTGCACCTCAGCCACGCTCACGGTCCTAAACGATATTATAACCGCGATCGATAAAAGCAGAACAGTACTGTGCAGCCGTCTTCATCGACCTGGCCAAGGCTTTCGACTCCGTCAATCACCCGCATTCTAATTGGCAGACAAATTTAGCTTGGTTTCTCATATACCTCTGCCTCGCCTGGTTCACCAACTACTTCTCAGATAGAGTTTCAATGTGTCAAATCGGAGGGCCTGTTGCTCTGGACCTCTGGCAGTCCTTATGGGGGTGCCACAGGGTTCAATTCTCTGGGAGCGACTATTCCTCTGTGTATATCAATGATGTCGCTCTTGCTGCTGTGACTCTCAGATCCACCTCTACGCAGACGACACCATTTTGTATACATCATGGCCCTTCATTGGACACTGTGTTAACAAACCTACAAACGAGCTTCAATGCCATACAACACTCCTTCCGTGCGTAGCCTCCACTGCTCTTAAATGCTAGTAAAACTAAATGCATGCTCTTCAATCGAACGCTGCTTGCACCCGCCCACCCCAAACTAGAATCACTACTCTCGACGGGTCTGACTTAGAATATGTGGGACAAACTACAAAACACCTAGGTGTCCTGGTAGATCGTAAAACTCTCCTTCCAGACTCATATTAAGCATCTCCAATTCAAAGTTAAATCTAGAATCGGCTTCCTATTTCGCAAAAAGCCTCCTTCACTCATGCTGCCCAAACATGCCCTCGTAAAACGGACTGTCCTACCGATCCTTGACTTTGGCGATGTCATTTACAAAATAGCTTCCAACACTCTCTCAGCAAATTGGATGTAGTGTCTATCACAGTGCAATCCGTTTTGTCACCAAGGCCCCATCTATACCCACAGCATTGTGACCTGTACGCTCTTGTTGGCTGGCCCTCACTACATGTTCGTTCGCAAATCCCACTGCTCCAGGTCATCTATAAATCTCTGCTAGGCAAATCCCCACCTTCTCTTAGCTCATTGGTCACCATAGCAACACCCACCCATAGTAGCGCTCCAGCAGGTATATCTCACTGGTCATCCCCAAAAGCCAACGACCTCCTTTGGCCGCCCATTCCTTCCAGTTCTCTGCTGCTAATGACTGGAACGAACTGCAAAAATCTCTGAAGCTTGGAGACACTTATCTCCCTCACTAACTTTAAGCATCATTTTGTCAGAGCACTTACCGATCACTGCACCTGGTACACAGCCCATCTGAAATTAGCCGCCCAACTACCTCATCCTATATTGTTTATTTATTTTGCTCATTTGTGTACCCAGTATCTCTATTTGCACATCATCTCTTGCACATCTATCATTCCAGTGTAATACTAATGTAATTATTTTGCACTATAGCCTATTTTATGCCTTACGTCCATAACTTTGCTAAAATTGCACACTGTATATTATATGTATTTCTGTTGTATGTTTGACTTGTTTTGTTTTACCCCCATATGTAACTCTGTGTTGTTGTGTTTTATCGCACTGCTTTGCTTTATCTTGCCCAGGTCGCAGTCTGTAAATGAGAACTTGTTCTCAACTGGTTTACCTGGTTAAATAAAGGTGAAATAAAAAATAATAAAAATAAATATGGAATAATGTAGTAACCAAAAAAGTGTGATGTTAAAACAAATGAAAATTATCATTTATATTTTGAAATTCTTCAAATAGCCACCCTTTGCCTTGATGACAGCTTTGCACACTCTTGATATTCTCTTAACCAGATCTTCACCTGGAATGATTTTCCAACAGTCTTGAAGGAGTTCCCACATATGCGGAGCACTTGTTGGCTGCTTTTCTTCACTCTGCCGTCCGACTCATCCCAAACCATCTCAATGGGGTGAGGTCGGGTGATTATGGAGGCCAGGTCATCTGATGCGGCCACTCAATCCCTCTCCCTTACACATTCCTGGAATTGTGTTGGGTCTTGTCCGTTGAAGAAACAAATGATAGTCCACTAACCCAAACCAGATGGGATGGGCGTATTGCTGCAGAATGCTGTGGTAGCCATGCTGTTAAGTGTGGCCTGAATTCCTAAAATAAATCGCAAACAGTGTCACCAGCAAAGCACCCCCACACCATAACGCCTCCTCCTCCATTGCTTTACGGTGGGAAATACACAGCCGAGATAATCCTTCACCCCCACGTCTCCAAAAACACGGGGTTTGGAAACCCAAAAAACTAAAAATTTTGGGCTCGGCCCAAAAAGGGCAAATTCCAAGGGTTTAAATTTATTTCGTGAT
>JAGTTL010000862.1:0-5000 GCA_036851935.1 Coregonus suidteri
ATTAGAGGTCGTACACCTGACCCTGCTGGAAGCAGCTAACCCTAACCCTAACCCTGACCCTGACCCTGCTGGAAGCCACTACTGCAGCAGAAAACAAACTGCCACAGTAATTCCCAGAAATCCCCTGCAATTTGACTTCCCCCCTGGCGCGAGAGATAGGCCCACGAGCATTTCTAAACCCAGAGGCGCAACATCGCGAGACTTCCGGGAAGCTTGCAAAACAGACCAAACAGACCAGGCCAGGGTTTGAGAAGTCTATGAGAGAAGTGAACAATTCTTCCTTTGTTGATAATTTTCTCTAAATCTAAAGGCAGAACCTGGATTGGAGCCAATGTCTTCAGTAATTGATCATGTTATTACTCCAACCTCGTTAGAGTGACAAGCTGACACGTTTTCATTTTCGTCAAAAACTACTTTATATCGACGAAGTGCCTTTGATTTGACAGCCTGCACATGCCCAGTTCGGCTCGAGACGACCGTTAGACCCGCATGAGCTTAGCTAGCCAAGGTCGCCATGACATCGCCAACAAGTGTGATCTGGGATTTCTATTGGAGAAGCAATCTCTGCCTATCTTCTTACTGTACCGTCTTTGATAGGCGAATGTCCTTCACTCCTAGCAGAACTCCACCCCAACACTAACACACCTGATTCATCCTTCACTCCTAGCAGAACTCCACCCACCACTAACACACCTGATTCATCCTTCACTCCTAGCAGAACTCCATCCCAGCACTAACACACCTGATTCATCCTTCACTCCTAGCAGAACTCCACCCCAACACTAACACACCTGATTCATCCTTCACTCCTAGCAGAACTCCATCCCAGCACTAACACACCTGATTCATCCTTCACTCCTAGCAGAACTCCATCCCAGCACTAACACACCTGATTCATCCTTCACTCCTAGCAGAACTCCATCCCAGCACTAACACACCTGATTCATCCTTCACTCCTAGCAGAACTCCATCCCAGCACTAACACACCTGATTCATCCTTCACTCCTAGCAGAACTCCATCCCAGCACTAACACACCTGATTCATCCTTCACTCCTAGCAGAACTCCATCCCAACACTAACACACCTGATTCATCCTTCACTCCTAGCAGAACTCCATCCCACACTAACACACCTGATTCATCCTTCACTCCTAGCAGAACTCCATCCCAGCACTAACACACCTGATTCATCCTTCACTCCTAGCAGAACTCCATCCCAGCACTAAACACACCTGATTCATCCTTCACTCCTAGCAGAACTCCATCCCAGCACTAACACACCTGATTCATCCTTCACTCCTAGCAGAACTCCATCCCAGCACTAACACACCTGATTCATCCTTCACTCCTAGCAGAACTCCACCCCAACACTAACACACCTGATTCATCCTTCACTCCTAGCAGAACTCCATCCCAGCACTAACACACCTGATTCATCCTTCACTCCTAGCAGAACTCCACCCCAGCACTAACACACCTGATTCATCCTTCACTCCTAGCAGAACTCCATCCCAGCACTAACACACCTGATTCATCCTTCACTCCTAGCAGAACTCCATCCCAGCACTAACACACCTGATTCATCCTTCACTCCTAGCAGAACTCCATCCCACCACTAACACACCTGATTCATCCTTCACTCTAGCAGAACTCCACCCCAGCACTAACACACCTGATTCATCCTTCACTCCTAGCAGAACTCCATCCCAGCACTAACACACCTGATTCATCCTTCACTCCTAGCAGAACTCCACCCCAGCACTAACACACCTGATTCATCCTTCACTCCTAGCAGAACTCCATCCCAGCACTAACACACCTGATTCATCCTTCACTCCTAGCAGAACTCCACCCCAACACTAACACACCTGATTCATCCTTCACTCCTAGCAGAACTCCATCCCAGCACTAACACACCTGATTCATCCTTCACTCCTAGCAGAACTCCATCCCACCACTAACACACCTGATTCATCCTTCACTCCTAGCAGAACTCCACCCCAACACTAACACACCTGATTCATCCTTCACTCCTAGCAGAACTCCACCCCACCACTAACACACCTGATTCATCCTTCACTCCTAGCAGAACTCCATCCCAGCACTAACACACCTGATTCATCCTTCACTCCTAGCAGAACTCCATCCCAGCACTAACACACCTGATTCATCCTTCACTCCTAGCAGAACTCCACCCCAACACTAACACACCTGATTCATCCTTCACTCCTAGCAGAACTCCACCCACCACTAACACACCTGATTCATCCTTCACTCCTAGCAGAACTCCACCCCAGCACTAACACACCTGATTCATCCTTCACTCCTAGCAGAACTCCATCCCACCACTAACACACCTGATTCATCCTTCACTCCTAGCAGAACTCCATCCCACCACTAACACACCTGATTCATCCTTCACTCCTAGCAGAACTCCATCCCAGCACTAACACACCTGATTCATCCTTCACTCCTAGCAGAACTCCATCCCAGCACTAACACACCTGATTCATCCTTCACTCCTAGCAGAACTCCATCCCAGCACTAACACACCTGATTCATCCTTCACTCCTAGCAGAACTCCACCCACCACTAACACACCTGATTCATCCTTCACTCCTAGCAGAACTCCATCCCAGCACTAACACACCTGATTCATCCTTCACTCCTAGCAGAACTCCATCCCAGCACTAAACACACCTGATTCATCCTTCACTCCTAGCAGAACTCCACCCAGCACTAACACACCTGATTCATCCTTCACTCCTAGCAGAACTCCATCCCAGCACTAACACACCTGATTCATCCTTCACTCCTAGCAGAACTCCATCCCAGCACTAACACACCTGATTCATCCTTCACTCCTAGCAGAACTCCATCCCACCACTAACACACCTGATTCATCCTTCACTCCTAGCAGAACTCCACCCAGCACTAACACACCTGATTCATCCTTCACTCCTAGCAGAACTCCATCCCACCACTAACACACCTGATTCATCCTTCACTCCTAGCAGAACTCCATCCCAGCACTAACACACCTGATTCATCCTTCACTCCTAGCAGAACTCCACCCCAGCACTAACACACCTGATTCATCCTTCACTCCTAGCAGAACTCCATCCCAGCACTAACACACCTGATTCATCCTTCACTCCTAGCAGAACTCCATCCCAACACTAACACACCTGATTCATCCTTCACTCCTAGCAGAACTCCATCCCAGCACTAACACACCTGATTCATCCTTCACTCCTAGCAGAACTCCATCCCAGCACTAACACAACCTGATTCATCCTTCACTCCTAGCAGAACTCCATCCCAGCACTAACACACCTGATTCATCCTTCACTCCTAGCAGAACTCCATCCCAGCACTAACACACCTGATTCATCCTTCACTCCTAGCAGAACTCCATCCCAGCACTAACACACCTGATTCATCCTTCACTCCTAGCAGAACTCCCATCCCAGCACTAACACACCTGATTCATCCTTCACTCCTAGCAGAACTCCACCACCACTAACACACCTGATTCATCCTTCACTCCTAGCAGAACTCCATCCCAGCACTAAACACACCTGATTCATCCTTCACTCCTAGCAGAACTCCATCCCAGCACTAACACACCTGATTCATCCTTCACTCCTAGCAGAACTCCATCCCAGCACTAACACACCTGATTCATCCTTCACTCCTAGCAGAACTCCACCCCAACACTAACACACCTGATTCATCCTTCACTCCTAGCAGAACTCCATCCCAGCACTAACACACCTGATTCATCCTTCACTCCTAGCAGAACTCCACCCCAACACTAACACACCTGATTCATCCTTCACTCCTAGCAGAACTCCATCCACCACTAACACACCTGATTCATCCTTCACTCCTAGCAGAACTCCACCCCAGCACTAACACACCTGATTCATCCTTCACTCCTAGCAGAACTCCATCCCAACACTAACACACCTGATTCATCCTTCACTCCTAGCAGAACTCCACCCCAACACTAACACACCTGATTCATCCTTCACTCCTAGCAGAACTCCACCCACCACTAACACACCTGATTCATCCTTCACTCCTAGCAGAACTCCACCCCACCACTAACACACCTGATTCATCCTTCACTCCTAGCAGAACTCCATCCCAGCACTAACACACCTGATTCATCCTTCACTCCTAGCAGAACTCCACCCCACCACTAACACCTGATTCATCCTTCACTCCTAGCAGAACTCCATCCCAGCACTAACACACCTGATTCATCCTTCACTCCTAGCAGAACTCCACCCCACCACTAACACACCTGATTCATCCTTCACTCCTAGCAGAACTCCATCCCAGCACTAACACACCTGATTCATCCTTCACTCCTAGCAGAACTCCACCCAGCACTAACACACCTGATTCATCCTTCACTCCTAGCAGAACTCCATCCCACCACTAACACACCTGATTCATCCTTCACTCCTAGCAGAACTCCACCCCAGCACTAACACACCTGATTCATCCTTCACTCCTAGCAGAACTCCACCCACCACTAACACACCTGATTCATCCTTCACTCCTAGCAGAACTCCATCCCAGCACTAACACACCTGATTCATCCTTCACTCCTAGCAGAACTCCATCCCAACACTAACACACCTGATTCATCCTTCACTCCTAGCAGAACTCCATCCCAGCACTAACACACCTGATTCATCCTTCACTCCTAGCAGAACTCCACCCCACCACTAACACACCTGATTCATCCTTCACTCCTAGCAGAACTCCACCCCAACACTAACACACCTGATTCATCCTTCACTCCTAGCAGAACTCCATCCCAGCACTAACACACCTGATTCATCCTTCACTCCTAGCAGAACTCCACCCCAACACTAACACACCTGATTCATCCTTCACTCCTAGCAGAACTCCATCCCAGCACTAACACACCTGATTCATCCTTCATTCCTAGCAGAACTCCATCCCAGCACTAACACACCTGA
>JAGTTL010000862.1:20000-24073 GCA_036851935.1 Coregonus suidteri
GCAGGGGTTAGGGTGTAGACAGTTAAGGCTAGGAAGCAGGGGTTAGGGGTGTAGGGGTGTAGGGTGTAGGGGACAGGGGTGTAGGGGTTAGAGTCTAGGAAAGCAGGGTTAGGGTGTAGGGGTTAGGGTGTAGGGGTTAGAGTCTAGGAAGCAGCAGGGGTTAGGGTGTAGGGGTTAGGGTGTAGGGGTTAGAGTCTAGGTCTAGGAAGCAGGGGTTAGGGTGTAGGGGTTAGAGGCTAGGAAGCAGGAGTTAGGGTGTAGGGGTTAGGGTGTAGGGTTTAGAGGCTAGGAAGCAGGAGTTAGGGTGTAGGGGTTAGAGGCTAGGAAGCAGGGGTTAGGGTGTAGGGGTTAGGGTGTAGGGGTTAGAGGCTAGGAAGCAGGAGTTAGAGTGTAGGGGGTTAGAGGCTAGGAAGCAGGGGTTAGGGTGTAGGGGGTAGGGTGTAGGGGTTAGGGTGTAGGGGTTAGGGTGTAGGGGTTAGAGGCTAGGAAGCAGGGGTTAGGGTGTAGGGGATAGGGTGTAGGGGTTAGGGTGTAGGGGTTAGGGTGTAGGGGTTAGAGGCTAGGAAGCAGGGGTTAGGGTGTAGGGGTTAGGGTGTAGGGGTTAGAGGCTAGGAAGCAGGGGTTAGGGTGTAGGGGTTAGGGTGTAGGGGTTAGGGGGTAGGGTGATAGGGTTAGGGTGTAGGGGGTAGGGGTTAGGGTGTAGGGGTTAGGGTGTAGGGGTTAGGGTGTAGGGGTTAGGGTGTAGGGGTTAGGGTGTAGGGGTTAGGGTGTAGGGGTTAGGGGTGTAGGTGTGTAGGGGATAGGGTGTAGGGTGTTAGGGTGTAGGGGATAGGGTGTAGGGGGTTAGGGTGTAGGGGTTAGGGGTGTAGGGTAGGGTGTAGGGGTTAGGGTGTAGGGGTTAGGGTGTAGGGGTTAGAGTCTAGGAAGCAGGGGTTAGGGTGTAGGGGTTAGGGTGTAGGGGTTAGAGTCTAGGAAGCAGGGGTTAGGGTGTAGGGGTTAGGGTGTAGGGGTTAGAGGCTAGGAAGCAGGGGTTAGGGTGTAGGGGTTAGAGGCTAGGAAGCAGGGGTTAGGGTGTAGGGGTTAGGGTGTAGGGGTTAGGGTGTAGGGGTTAGGGTGTAGGGGTTAGAGGCTAGGAAGCAGGGGTTAGGGTGTAGGGGATAGGGTGTAGGGGTTAGGGTGTAGGGGGTTAGGGTGTAGGGGTTAGAGGCTAGGAAGCAGGGGTTAGGGTGTAGGGGTTAGGGTGTAGGGGTTAGAGGCTAGGAAGCAGGGGTTAGGGTGTAGGGGATAGGGTGTAGGGGTTAGGGTGTAGGGGATAGGGTGTAGGGGTTAGAGGCTAGGAAGCAGGGGTTAGGGTGTAGGGGTTAGGGTGTAGGGGTTAGGGTCTAGGAAGTTAGGGGTTAGGGGATAGGGGTTAGGGTGTAGGGGTTAGGGGGTAGGTAGGGGTTAGGGTGTAGGGGTTAGGGTGTAGGGGATAGGGTGTAGGGTAGTAGGGGTTAGGGTGTAGGGGATAGGGTGTAGGGGTTAGGGTGTAGGGGTTAGGGTGTAGGGTGTAGGGGGTTAGGGTGTAGGGTGTAGGGATAGGGTGTAGGGGATAGGGTGTAGGGGGATAGGGTGTAGGGGATAGGGGGGGATAGGGTGTAGGGTTAGGGTGTAGGGGTTAGGGGTTAGGGGGTAGGGGTTAGGGTGTAGGGATAGGGTAGGGGTTAGGGTGTAGGGGTTAGGGTGTAGGGGATAGGGTGTAGGGTTAGGGTGTAGGGGTTAGGGTGTAGGGGTTAGGGTGTAGGGGTTAGGGTGTAGGGGTTAGGGTGTAGGGGTTAGGGTGTAGGGGATAGGGGTGTAGGGGTTAGGGTGTAGGGGTTAGGGTGTAGGGGTTAGGGTTGTAGGGGTTAGGGTAGTAGGGGTTAGGGTGTAGGGGTTAGGGGTGTAGGGGTTAGGGTGTAGGGGTTAGGGTGTAGGGGGGGTGTAGGGGTGTAGGGGTTACCTTTGTAGGGGTTAGGGTGTAGGGGATAGGGTGTAGGGGTTAGGGTGTATGGGTTAGAGTGTAGGGGTTAGAGTGCAGGGGTTAGGGTGTAGTTCTAAATGTAAATATGTTTTATGAGTAGTTGAAGACCCTAGGGTGGCAACACAAACTATAAGGTTAGGGGGTAGGGGTTAGGGTGTAGGGGTTAGGGTGTAGGGGATAGGGTGTAGGGGATAGGGTGTAGGGGATAGGGTGTAGGGGTTAGGGTGTAGGGGATAGGGTGTAGGGGTTAGGGTGTAGGGGTTTAGGGTGTAGGGGATAGGGTGTAGGGGATAGGGGTGTAGGGGTTAGGGTGTAGGGGTTAGGGTGTAGGGGATAGGGTGTAGGGGTTAGGGTGTAGGGGTTAGAGTGTAGGGGTTACCTGTAGGGGTTAGGGTGTAGTTCTAAATGTAAATATGTTTTATGAGTAGTTGAAGGACCCTAGGGTGGCAACACAAACTATAAGTTAGGGTTATGGGGGTCCCACTGTAGTTTTAGGGTGTAGGGTTAGGGTTAGGGTTAGGGTGTCTGTTCTAAATGTAAATATGTTTTATGAGTAGTTGAAGACCCGCAGGGCGGCAACACAAATTATAAGTGATTTCAACAGGGGGGACCTTTCTCCACTTGCCTGCATTGTTTTAAATTGTTCAATCCAACTTCAACCCCCCAAAAATTCAGCATTTTCATCCATTTCTGTATTTCCTGTCCTTTTGTTATCATGTCCCCACTGTGCCACGCAGGGCGGCATGACCTTTAGTTATCATGTCCCCACTGTGCCACGCAGGGCGGCATGACCTTTAGTTATCATGTCCCCACTGTGCCACGCAGGGCGGCATGACCTTTAGTTATCATGTCCCCACTGTGCCACGCAGGGCGGCATGACCTTTAGTTATCATGTCCCCACTGTGCCACGCAGGGCGGCATGACCTTTAGTTATCATGTCCCCACTGTGTGCACGCAGGGCGGCATGACCTTTAGTTATCATGTCCCCACTGTGCCACGCAGGGCGGCATGACCTTTAGTTATCATGTCCCCACTGTGCCACGCAGGGCGGCATGACCTTTAGTTATCATGTCCCCACTGTGCCACGCAGGGCGGCATGACCTTTAGTTCTCATGTCCCCACTGTGCCACGCAGGGCGGCATGACCTTTAGTTATCATGTCCCCACTGTGCCACGCACGTAAGGACATCAGTCAATCATTTCTACCATTTCACTGAGTTACACTTCATAGAAGGACATCAGTCAATTGAAATAAATTCATTAGGCCCTAATCTATGGATTTCACATGACTGGGCAGGGATGCAGCCATTGGTGGGCCTGGGAGGGTATAGACCTATCCAATGGGGAGCCAGGCCCAGCCAATCAGAATGAGTTTTCCAATGTCTGCTGCTTGACCTTGTTCTTATGAACCGCCGTCTTTGAAATTTTAAGGATGGAAGCAACCCGACGCTCACTGTATCCCTCTGCCAGTAAAGCCAGAATTGAACCCTTCTTTTCCTCACTCAAAACTTTCCTTTTCAACTCTTTTGGCATGGTCAATAGTTATGTTTTGATTAATATTCCTTTTGAGGTACTATTAGCACGGGTTCTAGCATTTATTTGCATATTTCCGTTAGGGTATGCCTTCTCTGTGAACTGACTCCTTCTAAACAATTACAAAAAAAAAAAAACTTTGGCAAAGAGTATCTACAAAATGCAGTCCACTCTGTTTGTTACAGATTGTAGTTTTGGAAACAGAAAACTGTATGGAGATTTTGCAGAATGTCATCCAAAACAAGTCAGACATTGAAATACCTTTATAGAAGGTAAAGTAAAAACCCAAAACGGTCTGTGTATCAAAACCTCTATATAGTCAAATACACTGGTCCATGTATCAAAACCTGTATATAGTCAAATACACTGGTCCATGTATCAAAACCTCTATATAGTCAAATACACTGGTCCATGTATCAAAGGGTGTAGTTCTAATGTGTTTAGATGTGGCAAGTAGAGGGGGGGGTTAGGGTGTAGTTCTAATGTGTTTAGATGTGGCAGGTGGAGGGGTTAGGGTGTAGTTCTAATGTGTTTAGATG
>JAGTTL010000863.1:0-24007 GCA_036851935.1 Coregonus suidteri
CTGTCTTGTTTGATATGGTGGATGGTTTCCCCAGACTTTTTTTCGCTCTTCACTCCATAGAGTTTTGTTCATATTTTCATATAATTTTCCCCCACACTTCTTAAACATTTTTTTTTCATAAAAGGTTTTTTACACTTAGAAAAGAATTTTTTTTTTTTTTTAAGTTAAAGATACTCAATAAGATAAATTTGTTACTGGTTCATAATCCTATTGTTGGTCGAGACTTTTTAGTTTTGTCTCGAAGGGGGAATATGTAGTGTATTAAGGATTATGTCTTTGTTACTGTTTTTTCATGAAGAAATGGAATGTTGGTTTATGTTAGTACTCAAAAGGCAATGTTTAGTAGTAATCCTGTCATATACAATAGACAGTAAGTGTGTGTTGTAGACAGGGAGACTGGGTGCATTGGCCAGAGGAGGGAGTTTTCATTGTTTTATCAATTAAGGGGGTTAGGCGAGAAGACGTCAGAACGGCCATGGCATCTGAGGAGTGCCGTTCTCCCAGAACCTCGGCGAGTCTGTTACTCATGCTGCAGCTTGTGGTCTGAATAAACCTTATGATCAAACGTTCAGTATGAGGCAGAGTCCTTTTGTTTCATCAGCAATAATTGCCTACCACTCACTCGATAACGACAGCAGCCTACTGTGTCACGATCGGCTTCCAAATGAGTAAGCACAAAGCGCAGCGTTGCGAGTGAACATGATAACTTTTTAATGATATAAGCATCGTAAATACAAAACAAAAGTACGCAGTGAAGTCCCTACAGTGAACAACAACCTAAACAAGCAACAAAAACGCCACAAAACAACGAGGTGAAAAACACACAGATTTATATATTGCTCCCAATACAGAGATAACGAGCCGAGCAGCTGACTACTCGTTACCTCCGATTGGGAGTTCACCAGACACCAATTACCAAAACCACAAACAAATGAAACAAAAACCTACCCAACACCACCAAATGAAATACACCCTCGTACTCATATACACAGTCCCGTGAGCCAGAGTGTGACAGTACACCCTCCCCCCAAGGCGCGGACGGACTATCCGACCGCGTCTAAGCCCAAAAAATGGGGGGCTGGGTGGGTGTTTGCTCCATCGTAGGCGGCTCTGGCACTGGTCGTGTGCCCCACACCCCGACCATAAGTCACTAATACACCCGCTTTAGTAGCCGCCCTCTACTGACCACCCTAACAACTTAACCCACCTGGATTAAGGGGCAGCACGGAACCTAAGCGGCAGCACCAAACTAAGGGTCAGCACCTGGACTAAGTTAAGGGCAGCACCGGACTAAGGGGCAGCACCGGCACTAAATGGCGGATCCCTGGCTGGCTTGGCTCTGGCGGATCCTGGCTGGCTGGCGGATCCTGGCTGGACGGCTCTTGGCGGATCCTTGGGCCCCCCTTTGGGTGGGGGAAACCCCCTGCTCTGGCGGCTCCCGGCTTGGACCTGCTCTTGGCGGATCCCGTGCTGGACGGCTCTGGCGAATCCCGGCTGGAACGGCTCTGGCGGATCCCGGCGGGACGGCTCTGGCGGATCCCGGCTTGATCGGCTCTGGACGTGATCCTGGCTGGTACGGGCTCTGGTGGCTCCTGGCTGGACGGCTCTGGCGGATCCTGTGCTGGACGGCTCTGGCGGATCCCGGCTGGACGGCTTCTGGCGGATCCCGGCCTGGACGCGCTCTGGCGGATCCTGAGCTGGACGTCTCGATGGCTGGCTTGACGGATCTGGCTGCATCATGCTGGCTTGACGGATCCTGGCCTGCTCATGGCTGTCTGACGGATCTGGCTGCTTCATGGCTGGCTGACGATTCTTGCTGCTCATGGCTGGCTGACGGATCCTGGCTGCTCATGGCTAGCTGACTGATCTGGCTGCTCATGGCTGGCTGACCGATCTGGCTGCTCATGGCTGGCTGACTGATCTGGCTGCTCATGGCTGGCTTGACGGAATCCTGCTGCTCATTGCTGGCTTCACGGATCTGGCTGCCTCATGGCTTGGCCGACGGATTCTGGCTGCTCATGGGCTGTCCGAAAAGGCTCTGGCTGATCCTGTCTGGCGTACGCTCTGGCTGATCCGGTCTGGCGGAAGGCTCTGGCTGATATCTGTCTGGCGAAGGCTCGCCTGGCTGATCCTGTCTGGGCGGAGGCTCTGGCTGATCCTGTCCTGCGAAGGCTCCTGGCTGATCCTGTCTGGCTGAAGGCTCTGGCTGATCCTGTCTGGCGTAAGGCTTTAGCTGCTCCGGTCTGGCGGACGGCTCCTGAAGTCTCATGGAAGACGGGCGTGCTTATGCAGCTGCTTTGCAGAGCAGACCAGCAGTTCAGACGGCGCGTTTGGGCAGAACAGGCAGTTCATGGCGGTGCCGTTGGCAGACTGTCAGTTCAAAGCGCCGTTGGTCCGACGGGCAGTTTCAGGCGTCCGTTGGGCAGACGGGCAGTTCATGCGCCGTTGGCGCAGACTCGGGCAAGTTCAAGGCGCCGTTGGGCAGACGGGCAGTTCAGGCACCGGCTAGGGTCAGACGGCAGAACTCTGGCCGGCCGAGACGCACGTATAAGGCCTGGTGCGTGGTGCCGTAACTGGTTGATCCCGTGCTGGAGACACGCATCATCAGGGCTAGTGCCGGGGAGCAGGAGCAGGGCATGCTGGATACCTGGGAAGGCGCACATAAGGCCTGAGTGCGTGTGCCGGAACTGTGTGTATCCAGGGCTGATGACACGCATCTCAGGCTAGTGCGGGGAGCCAGGAACATGGCATGCTGGAACCCTGGGAACGCCAATAAGGCCTAGTGCGTGGTGCCGGAACTGGTGGTCCCGGGCTGAGTGACAAACGCATCTCAGGGCCTAGTGCGGGTAGCAGCAACATGGCGCACAGGACTCTGGGGTACACCACAGGAGGCTTGGTGCGTGGTGTAGGCCACTGGTGGTTACTGGGCTGGAGCTTGAGTGGCGCCGGAAATACCGGGACCGTGCAGGCGTACCTGGCTCCCTTGAGCACTGAGCCTGCCCAACCTTACCTGGTTGTAATACTCCCCGTCGCACCTAAAAAAGAATAAAAAGAAAAAAGACAAGGGACCATAACGGGAAGGAGGATAACCCGCACCGGCTATGTGGGCGAAAACCGGGGACACAATGCGTAAGAGCGGAGTGCCATGTAAGCCGGACGGCCCGAGGAGATCGCACTGGTTGAACCGGATGCGTGGTGGGCCTGGCTTCATATGACGTCCGGCTCACTGGCTCAGTCTAGCCCCTGGCCGATACGTGTAGCTGGAATGTACCGGAACCGGGCTATGCACGCGTAACAGGAAGACACCATGCGCTCCAACCTGCGTTAACACGGTGTCTGCCGCAGTACTCTCGCTCATCGGCACGGTCAGTAACAGGGAGTAGGCGCAGGTCTCCTTACCTGACCTTCGCCACACTCCCTTTAGCCCCCCCCCAAGGAATTTTTGGGTAGTACTCTCGGGCTTTCCAGCCTTGCCTCCGTGCTGCCTCCTCATAATCGCCATCCTCTCGGCTATTAGCCTGCCTCCAGCTCTTCCCGAGGGCGGCGATATTTCTCCCTGTTGTGCCCAATGACCCTTTCCTATCCATATCTCCTCTCATGTCCATGAATCCTTTGGATGCGTCCAATAAATCCTGTGTAGGTAGGTCCTGTTTGCCGCTTTACCACGCCACTATGCTTGGTCATTTGATGGTGGTTTTTCTGTCACGATCGTCTTCCAAAAATGAGTAAGACCAAAAAGCGCACGTTGCGAGTGAACATGATGACTTTAATGATAGAAGCAACGTAAATACGACACAAAAGACGACAGTGAAGTCCTACAGTGACAAAAAACTATAAACAGGAAACAAAACCCACAAACCACAAGGTGTAAAACACACAGATTATATATGGCTCCCAATCACCGAGATAACGAAGCCGACAGCTGACACTTCGTTACCCTCCGAATTGGGAGTTCACAGTACCAATTAACCAAAACACAAACAATGAAACACACCCCTACCCAACACCACCAAATGACCTACACCCGACTCATATACCCAGTCCCGAGCCAGAGTGTGACACCTACACGTTTTGTTCTCTTGTAGGACGCAGTAAACTCCTCCATTGCATGACCTATACGTATGTATACACTGGTAATAACTTAACTCGCTCAACTAGTCAAAGAATATCACCAATGTGTACAGACGCGCGGCTCTGGCGGTCTGATCTGAACTGGCGCATTCACATCGCAGGTTGATTGAAAGACGCGCTCCGTTGGCCTACTCTCCGTCACTAGAATTCTACTCGGTCGGACTGGCCTCTGCCTACACAACAAAATCACAAACCTCAATCCTTGCAAAGTTGTATATTTTTTTGGTTTGTTGCATTCAAAGGGGCTGATATAATATCGATTCAATCACCGAAAAAAACGATCCTACATTGGCATTTCTTATTCTCTGCAGTCCCCTGAGAGAAGTGTGGCGGCCGCGCACTTAGATGGAACATTGCCTGCAGCGACGACCTTTCATATTGTAAATGATCCGGGCTGGGTCCATAAAGGAAAAGAGACGGACACCAAGGTGTTGGCAGGGCAGAACACAGATGTTAGATTTCCTAAACTGTGCTAATTTGTTCAGGGCCACAGCACACAGCCGCTAAATTCCGAACGTACACAACTACACAATGTCACGTTAAGGGCACAGACTCATAGGAGCAGATCATGATTCCCGAATAGAAAAAAAGAGAGAGATGAGACAGTAAACCACCACCGATTTATGTATTTCAAAACCCTGCGGGATTACCAATCATGCACCCGCAATCCTTTCCGCCTGTCCTGGCATATTTAAAAACCCCCTGCTAGCACCCATGTAAAACAATAACGCACCCACGAACAGGAGGCGGAAACACAATACCGGGTGCGTTTACAATATTATTGAAGAAATCTAGATTTGGATAATCGTCATGTAGCAGCACACATTGTGCCCTCGTTAGATAGTTTTATTGAGCCAATTGCAAGATGCCTGATCTAGGCTTTATTCAGACAACCTTAGAAAAAAGTAAGAATGATCAACTGTATCAATGCCTTCTAAAGACAGGTCCAATAAATAAAGCAAGGCGCAATGATTTTTGTGGTCTACAACCACGAAGTGTGCAAACGCATTCCATGGCCCCTTCCGCTTGTACTTGTTGGATCAATTACGGTCCTAATTCGTAAGGAACTCCGGAAACCTGGTTTGTCTAGGTTTTAATTGTAAGGAAAAACCAAAAACTGCAGATACAAGGCCCTCCATGGGAATGAGTTTGGACACCCCTGGTCAACAATATAGCACCTCATCTAGTGTAAGTCCGCTGAAAAATATGTCCAGGTCTACAACCCAGATTGGAAGAAATGAAAACCACACTCCGTGGAATATTCTTTCAGGTTTTCATGTCTTCTTTTTAGGCAGCAGAGGTCAAAAACAATGAGGCGGCCCTCCTCGTGTGTTTGGAGAACAACAGACATCCACGCATATGATTGATAGATGACGTCATAATTGTTGTACTGATTATTTATTTCGTTAGCAATCAATCATGATTTACATTCATTATTTACAATCATTTACATGCATTCACAATCATCATCACAATCATTATTTACACTCATTGTGCAGTTTTTGTCACTCAACACAATGCCACAGATGTCTACATTGTTGAGGGAGTTGCGTCAATTGGTCATGAAGAACGGATATACAACCGATAAGACCCATTCATACTGTTCAGATCTAATATGGAGAACTGAATACAACCATAAGAACCATTCATACTGTCCAGATCTAATATGGGAAGACTGCATACGAACAATAAGAAAGTCCATTCATACTGTCAGATCTACTATGGAAGACTGACTACAACCATAAGAACCATTCAATACTGTCAGAATCTAATATGGAAGAACTGATACAACCCATAAGACCAGTTCATACTGTCAGATCTAATATGGAAGAACTGAATACTACAACCATAAAGACCATTTCATAGGCTGTGTCGATATGTTGGTAATGATCATGGCTTGTTTAATCAGCTTCTTGATATTTCCACCTCTGTCAGGTGGATTGGATTTATCTGGCACAGTGAATGCTCACTAACCAGAGAATGGAAACAAATTTTGAGAAAATTAGCTTTTTGTGCGTATGGAACATTCTGGGATCTTTTATTTCAGCTCATGAAACATGGGACCAACACGTTACATGTCAAGTTTATATTTGTTTTTTCAGTATAGCTTTTAGAACACAATTTTACACAAATACATAGTCATTTCAGTTTTAATTGTCACATGCTTGGTAAACAACAGGTGAAAGACTAACAGTGAAATGTTGACTTCACTAACAATGGAGAACACACAATACAACAATTACAATAATAGGAAAAAGATTGTAGCAACGAGATTAATACACGATGAGCAACTGGTAGCTTAGGCTATATAATACATGGGGTGCCAATACCTAGTCAATGGTAAGCTTGGCTATATACATGGGGTGTCCCCAAAATACCTAGTCCAATGGTAGGCTTGGCTATATACATGGGGTGCCAATACCGTAGTCAATGGTAGCTTGTCTATATACATGGGGTACCAAATACCTAGTCAATGTAACGCTTGGCTATTATACAGTGGGGAGAAACAAGTATTTGATACACTGCCGATTTTGCAGTTTTTTTCCTAACTTACAAAGCAATGTAGAGGTCTGTAATTTTATCATAGGTACACTTCAAACTGTGAGAGACGGAATCTAAAACAAAAATCCAGAGAAATCACATTGTATGATTTTTAAGTAATTAATTTGCATTTTATTGCATGACATAAGTATTTGAATAACATCAAGTAAAAGCAGCACTTACTATTTTGGTAGCAGAAACCTTTTTTTGCAATTTCAGAGATCATACATTTCCTGAGTAAATAGTTTTTTTCCCCTCATCAGCTCTCTCACATACAACCATAATGTCAAAGCAAAGACAGGTTTTTAGAAGTTTTTTACTATTTATTAGTACACACAGAATATCAATTTACATGCTGATAGTCAAGTTGTTTTTTCTCCACAATCCAGATCTACATTAAACGGTTTT
This sequence comes from Coregonus suidteri, assembly GCA_036851935.1. Lineage (NCBI taxonomy): Eukaryota > Metazoa > Chordata > Actinopteri > Salmoniformes > Salmonidae > Coregonus > Coregonus suidteri. The sequence goes on from JAGTTL010000863.1 coordinate 7,081, forward strand.
CCTAGAGAAATCAAATCCAAACCTGGCCAACAGAGCACTCTTCCTTTTTTTTTTTTTTTTTTGGCTAATGTTTTGCTCAATGGAGGAAATCCCCCCTTTCTGGGTGAAATTGATGAAAGAACGAGATTATTATCTAAATAGCCCCTAAGAATCCATATTAGAGCATGACAGACGTAGGTTTATCCAGTTGAGAAATAAGGTTGATGAAAGCATCAATCGGAGGCCTAAGTCACACTTTTTTATTACATAATTTGTGTGCAAGCAAAGGGACATTCTATAACTGATTCTATTAGGAGAATCTAAAAAAGTTTAACAGTTAAAGACCATAGTAACACTGGCAAAAGACTAGAAATCATGGTGAATAACAATCGAACACATGATGCAGTCGAAATAGGCAATAGCCTTCAATTCCTACTTTATTGGAACTCTGTCCAGGGTACTGACACAGAACCCCTCCACTGGTTTTCTGTGCTCAGTGTGCTAGTAATATGATGCTCAACCTGTCTTCATCATAACTGAGAGTTTCTGAGTCAAAGGTTAGACAAGGTGATTAGCTCACTAAAGACTCTAAAGCCAAAGATGTGTTTGGGATGAGACCTCTACCTTTCTTACCAACTACAAAGAGTACACTCATTGGACCATTACTATGTCACCAACACATCTATTGGTCTCAGGGGTGTTTCCAATGGTAATGGAAGTCGGCCATAATCAACGGCCATCTTTAAATCTGGTGCGACCCTGGCTGACCGTGCGTAACTACAGGCCCATTAGTAATACTACGCTGTGGTGTCAAAGGGTTGTTGACAAGTGTGTAGCAGAACAACTGATTGCCCACCTCAAACAACCGCCCTTTCACATTACATTCCATGCAGTTTGGCTTCAGAGCAAAACAACAAATGCCACGAAAACCCAAACATATGGCAGCAGATCCACAAGGTCTGCCATGAGAGGTGACTGTGGCGTTCCCCTAAGGAAAAGCCACCTTTAGTAAAATCTGGCTTTTTCTGTGAGAGCTTTCCCATGTCTGGAATACATCTGCCAATCAGACACACACAACTGCAACCACATATCCACCTTTCACACAAAATGCTTGAAAGACATGTCTAAAGGTCAATCAGAATTTGTGAACATTGTCCCTAGCTGTGTGTTGCCGGCTTTCATGTCTGTTGTCTGTAACTTGTGAGGTGTGGAAACACTTTGTTGCGTTTATGAATTTGTTTTGCTGGCTTTTTGTTCTATGTTGCTTACCATGTCTGTATGCTTATACGTCTTGCTTGTCCTATGTTGCTATGTCTTGTATGCTGTGTCTTGTTCTATGTTTGTTATTGTCTATATTGTAATTGTTTTTAATAAACCTGCCCCAGGACGCTGCGTTGAAAATTAGCCTGCCTGGCTAAACCGTCACTTTTACTGAAACCGTTGGATTACTGTGGCACTGTCCCTTGTACAAAATAATAAACAACTCAACATAAGTATGCAGACCCTTTACTCAGTACTTTTCTTGAAGCACACCTTTGGCAGCGATTAACAGCATCGAGTCGTCTTGGGTATGACGCGACCTACAAGCTTTGGCACACACTGTATTTGGGAGTTTCTTCTATCAATTCTTCCTCTGCAAATCCTCTCAGGCTCTGTCAGCGTTGGATGGGGAGCGTTGCTGCACAGCTATTTTCTGGTCCTCTCCAGAGATGTTTCAATTCGGTTCAAAGTCTGGCTCTGGCTGGGCCAGTGAAACTTCTACCCAGTCTGAAGTCCTGAGGCGCTCTGGAGCAAGGTTTTCATCAAAGATCTCGCTCGTACTTTTCCTTCCTCCATTCATTATTCCCGCTCGATTCTGAACTAGTCTCTCTGCCTCTGAAAAACTTTCCGCACAGCATGATAGCTGCCATGACTCATAGCTACAAAACCGTAGGCATGGTGCCAGGTTTCCTCCGATACGTAGACGCTTGGCATTCAGGCCAAAGAGTTCAATTCTTTGGTAACATCAGACCGAGGGGAGGAATCTTGTTTCACAGTATGTATAGCAAAGGTTACACTGGAATTACTTATGTTAAATAACCGCATCTGTTGTTTTATTTCTAATAAAGTGCAGCAAAAATGTCTACACCGGTTTTTCGATTTGTCATTATGGGGATTATTGTTGTGTAGATTGATGAGGGAATACAAAATAAAAAATACAATTAATATTTACAATAAGGCTGTAACATATTTTTTGGTTGACAAAAGTCAAGGGGTCTAATACTTTCAGAATGCACTGTATAGACACTAACTATTTCCCTTTAAACAGTTTTGTTATATTATATGCCAGAGAGAAGAGGTTGGCCCAGCACAAATTCTGTAGAAAAAAAAGGAGAAAACCAAACAGATTTTTCATTTACATATTTGTAATTTAAGGCAGATGCTCTTATCTAGAGCAACTTATATGACCAATTGGGGTTCAATTTGCCTTGCTCCAAGGCCACAATGACAGATGGTTTTGACCTAGTTTGGCTCGGGCATTCAAAACCAGCACGACCTTATCAGTTACTGGCCCAACACTACTTAAAACCAGCTAGGCTAACCTGTTTAAATACATAACACAATACGTGACATAAGTAGAATACAGAACACTTGAAACATACAGGACATGTATTCATGATGGAAGGATTGCAATATTAAAATTAGTTTTTGAAAAAAAAACAAAAATAGTTTTTGGGAAAACCATTGAAAAGAGCTGGAGTTATTATGTCAGTCTGATAGCAGTGGTTAGAGTGGCGTTTTCGCAGGCGTTTTTGTACGGCAGTTTAATACAGGACAGTTTGTGGGCTGTTTCGCTCAGGATCCTGGTGGTGCAGTTACTCTTCTTCGAAAAAAAAAAAAAAAAAAAAGTGAGGGAGCAGGTCCATTCAGTGGATGGTCAAGAAAGGGTGTTTGGTGCATGTCCTTCACCAGGTGCAACTGCGTCCTGTTCTCTCCCTGCTCTGCTAGTGACGCGGAGCTGTGGTTGGACCTGCTCCACCTCTGAGATGATCCTCAAGGCCCTCCTCTGCACCCTGTCTAGTTTGGCCTGCTGCTTTTTTAACTGCATCCAACTAACAGCACCTCCACCATATTCCAGACAAGGCCCTGGCCAGTGTAGTATAGACTGTGACGCAGACTTCATCATGTAGGACATTACAGGCACGAACAGTCAAAAAGGTTTTCTAAATGTGCCAGTTGGCACACTCAACCCTCTGCCCTCTTTCGGTGGTGTAGCTGTGTGAGCCGAGGTCTAGTAACCCCTTGGACACACAGTTCAATGTCAGACAGATGTTGCAGGAAACTTTGCGTGAATCTACTCGATAAAAGGCTTTTGGACACATCAGCAAGTAAAACACTCACCGTTGTTGGTTTTATGGAGTCTGTAGCTGTCAGCCAGGAAGTGTGTGGGTTTTCACAAGGGCGGTAGTAGTGCTGGAACTTTGGGAGGTAGTTCATACTGATTTGTGCACTCAGATGAAACTGTCCCCTCTGCGTGTCGGAGGAGTTAACAATGTGTTTGAATGACAAGGGCTAGAATCGTTCTGCATGCTCTTTAGTAGCCAGGATGAATGTCCATCAGTGCCCATCATGCCTTTAACGTTGCGCTTATTCTGTTCCGAGACTGGCTTTAAAAACTGGCCATATGCTGCACAGCTCACCTGCCTTGTAGAACATGGGCAGGGTGAGATGGCAAGAGGTGTGGTGCTTTGTCCATGCCTCAGCAAAGAAGCCATCAAAAAACATCTGTCACCAATCAGTCATCTTAAATTCCCTCGACCTGTATTCTCCCTCCTGTGTTTTCTTTGGTCCACAGTCCATCGTTTAATGAAGTTCCCACCATTCCTTAGGGTTTTTTTCTCTTTATGTCGCTGGATTTCAGTTTTATAGTGTCTTGTCTTTGCTTCCTTGATATGCATTTGCACTGTGTGTCTGTATTTTCTTCCATGTCATGTTTTCTCCCCATCTGTTGAAAATATTCTGTAATATTCCTGATGGCAGCCTTTATTTCTTTCAGTCATCCAGGGCTTGTCCAGTCTTGTTGTTTTCCCTTATTTCTTATTGCCAATACATACATCAAGTGCAGTTTGAATGGCAAGGATGTTAGAACATCTCCACCTTTGCATCACAATATCTCGACACCTCAAAATGGCAGACCAGTCAGTACTGGCCATACATCGTGCCAAAGGTCTCCTTTCTGTTTCTGGGTTTACCATATGTCCTTTTTTTCCGGCTGCACCTCTCTTCTTTCCCTCCTGATTGTTGTGTTGTGGAGAGGAACAGCAGACATTTGTGATCACATGGATCTGAGCAGGAGCAAGTACAGTGGGTTGTGTTGAATCAGATCTAGGATGGAGTCCCCCTCTGTGGTCTTGTCTTTTGACCACTACCACTTCTTATATGCATACGTTGGTGTCTTTTAAATTGCCCGAGTCCTTGTAGAATCTCGTCTCACATGCAGTGCAGTTGATAAGTCTTCTCATCTAGTGTGTAACCGTTTGTGTGTTTTTAACGTTGCCACTCGTGAGAAACTCTTGCCATATTAAGAGCAACCGTAAGGGATTCTCTCCCGTGTGTGCTCCTCTGATGACCTTGCAGATTAGCCTGTTGTTTTTAGATCAGTGGTAAGCCTTCTCTCGTTTTATGTTTACCTGGTGTCGTTGTAAATGGCCTATTTGAGAGAAATTCTTTCTTCCACAGTCAGAGCAGATAGTAAGGGCTTTCTCTCTTGTAATGTATAACGTTTCAATGTGCTTTTAAATGGCCCAGTCGAAAATAACTCTTCCCACAGTCACGAGCAGGAGTACGGCTTCTCTCCTGTGTGTGTTCTCCTGATGAACTTTTAGCTTCAGTTGATGTTGTTGAATCATTTTACACAGTCAGGAGTCAGGAGTAAGGCTTCTCCCCTGGATATAATATAATATAATAATATAATAATATAATATCATATGGTCATTTAGCAGACTCTTATTATCCAATAGCGACTTACGTCCCATGTGTGCAATACATTTTTACATATGGGTGGTCCCGGGGATCGCAAACACTACGCCTGGCGTTTACAAGCGCCATGCTCTACCAATTGAGGCTACAGAGACCACATACTGTATGGTATAACGTTCATGTCTATTTTTATTTGCCACAGTTGAAGCGAAAACTTGCCACCACAGTGCAGAGCAGAGTAAGGCTTCGCTCCTGTGTGCATAATTTGGTGCAATGTTAAGCTTTCTCTGTCAGAGAAATCCTTTCCGACGGTCAGAGCAGGAGTAAGGCTTCTCTCCTAGTGTGTTTCTCTGTATGACGTTTTAGCTCAGTTGAGTTTATATGAAGCGTTTTACACAGTCCCATACAGGAGAAAGGCCTTTCTCTCCTGTGTGTGGTCTCTGATGAATTTTTAGCTCCAAGTTGATGTTATGAAGCGATTTTTGTTTTTATCACAGTCAGAGCAGGAGTAAGGCTTCTCTCCTGTATGTATAGCGTTCATGTGCTTTAAATGGCTCAGTCGAAAGAAACTCTTCCCACAGTCCAGAGCCAGGAGTAAGGCTTCCCTCTCCTGTGTGTGTGTTCTCTGATTGCACTTTTTAGCTCAGTTGATGTTTATAGAGCATTTTACAACAGTCCAGTAGCAGGAGTAATGCTTTCTCTCCTGTATGTATAGACGTTCATGGTGCTTTTTAAATGGCCCAGTCGAAAAGAAACTCTTCCACACGTCCAGAGCATAGAGTAAGCTTCTCTCCTGTGTGTGTTCTCTGATGAACTTTTAGCTCAGTTGATGTTATAGACATTTTACACCAGTCAGAGCAGGAGTAAGGCTTCACTCCTGTATGTATACGTTCTCGAATTTGTTAAGGTGCCTCAGTTGAGAGAAACTCGAACCCCACAGTCAGAGCAGGAGTATAGGCTTCTCCTCCTGTATGATACGTGTGATGTATGTTTACGCTTGCCCATCTTGAGAGAAACTTGCCCACAGTCCCATGAGCAGGAGTAAGGCTTCTCTCCTGTATGTATCTTTTGGTGTGCGATTTTAAGCTCCTCCTGTCCGAGAGAAAATCTTTCCACAGTCAGAAGCAGGATTAGGCTTCTCCTCCTGTATGATAGACGTTCATGATATTTTAGAGGTGCCTCAGTCGATGAGAAACTGACACCACAGTCCAGAGCAGGAGTAAGGCTCTTTCTCCCCTGTATGTATACGTTTTATGTATTTTTAAGCTGGCACAGTTTGAGAGACACTTTGCCCCACAGTCAGAAGCACGAGTAAGGCTTCTCTCCTGTATGGATACGTTCATGTGCTTTTAAATGGCCAAGTCGAAAGAAAACTTCTTACCCAACAGTCAGAAGCACGTAGTACTGGCTTCCTCTCCCTGTGTGTGTTTCTCCTCTGATGAACTTTTAGCTCAGTTTGATGTATGAGCGATTTTACACAGTCAGAGCAGGAGTAAGGCTTCTCTCCTGTGTGCACTCTCTGATGAACGGTCAGGAGCCCTTTGATGTTGTGAAATTCTCCACACGTCAGTACAGGAATTCATATTCTCTCCTGTGTGTATTTTGTAGGTGTACTTTTAACTTGATAGAATTGAAGAACTCGCCTCACAATGTGGGCAGTGGTGCGAACCTCTTTAGCTCTGTGATCTTCCCTGCAGTTGCTCTCTGGATTGTTAAGAATGTCTCAACATGGTGTCCGTGTGAACAACATCAGAAGAAACCAGTCAGTTGGTGTGATATAAGCATGTCAATCAAATGTATTTAATGAATCCCCTTTTACATCAGAAGTTGTGTCACAAAGTGCTTTATAGCACCCAGCCATAACACCCAAAGCCCAAGAGGCAAGCTGATGCAAGATGTAGAAGCCCATATCATCCTCCACATCACTATCACAAGGGTTAGTGTCATCCTCCACTCACTATCACAAGAAGGGTTAGTAACTACAAAACTACACAGACTCATTTAATTAGGAACTTGAAAACATTGGCAGTTTTGTCCTACTTCACTTCTTTAGTCTACTCTCCTGATCACTCCAGATATGCCCAGTGAATAAAACAAATGCTGGCAATACTGTGTCAAAGCCATGTCAGTGTAGTGGCGATTAAATAATATCTACATTCTCATTGAAACAGTCACTATGAAACAGTTATACTGCAACTTTTTCATGCACATTTGGGAAGTTGGAATGAACCTGCTCTTGACATGAGAAACGTGATTTTCCCAATCTTTCTCCTCTTCTTCATCTTTTAATGTTTGACATTCAGCTCCAGTGTTTTGACTGGCAGTCTCCAGCTTCACTGATGCCATCTTGTGGGAACCCTGCAGTGCAAACCTGGGCACCACTGTCACAATCAGGACCCAGTGGGACTGTAGGTTTGAACTCAGTGTGGAATGAGAGAAGTCATGGCTGAGGGTTTGTCTCACTATTGATGTTACCGGGCCTCCAGTTTATTCTAGTCGTACTGTAGTAACATGAGAAACAAGACACAAAGTTATTGTTCCTGACAGTTCTGACACTTTCTTTATTCTCTAAAAAAAAATATATTATAATTTCCCTTCTTAATCATCTAATTCAGGTGCTGTGACTTGGACTGAAATAGGTGCCAGTACTCATTTTTTTGGGTGGCCGTACTGTTTATATTTAGGTTGGAGGAGCTCCTCAACCACAATACTGGTTTGAGACTAACATTCTATAGAGGAACAGGAGCTCAAGCACTAGATATTTGAGGTGCCGGTTAACTTAAACCTAATAGCAATTTTTTTCCAAATTCATCGATACATACACATAAAAAAGTTTAGAACACCTATTTATCTTCTTATTTGTAAATTATTTTTCTGACATTGTTAAATTACAAAGATTCTACAAAGCTGTCATCCAAGGCAAAGGGTGGCTACTTTGAGAAATCTAAACTCTAAAATCTATTTGATTTGTTTAGCACGTTTTTTGGTTACTACATGAATTCCATATGTGTTATTTATTTCATAGTTTAAATGTCTTCAACGATTATTCTACAATGTATTGAAAATAGTAACATTTTAAGAAAACCATTGGAATGAAGTAGGTGTGGTCCCAAACCTTTTGACTGGTAATAACAGTAACCTGCCATAGAATGACAATAAGCCATGTAGTACAAGGGTCACTGTTTGTTTTAGTCAGGCACTATGTACTATTGTCCTGAATAACCTTGTAGTCACTGTATTATTTCAAATCAAAACCATTTTATTTTCCATTCACAACCATAGTAACATTTATCGATAAATAAACCGAAACAACTGAATGTTGGACTGAATATTAGTACACGTGGTCCTCTGTAGCTCAATTGGTCAGCATGGCGCTTTGTAACGTGTAGTGGATTTCGATCCCCGGGACCACCAGATACGTAAAAATGTATGCGCACATGTGACTGTAAGTCGGCTTTGGATAAAAGCGTTCTGCTAATGGCATATGATATTATTTTTAGAAAACGTATTAATACAGTACATTCAGCTTCAAAACAGTAAGTGGCACACCCTGAAATTGTCTCTTCTGCTTGCACTGAAGTCCCATGTGGGACGCTGGACCGAGTGGGCCGGCGCCATTTTTTACAGCTCGTTAATTTTACACAAAACCAAAAATTGCAAAACAAACTCTGAAATCTAAAATCAATTGGATTCTTTATGAAATCACCTTGAGGACAATTAATGTAACATCCATTCAGACAAACCCAAAGTATCTCGCCATGTGAACTTGCAAAAATGTTAACCAGGTTTACTCAGTTTGACATAAAAAATAACACATCAAACCTTTACCAAACGCTGATAATACCTTACCTGATTTGTTACCTAGCATGGTAAATGACATGTTCTATCTTCGATATTAGAACGGTTTAAACGTGCTAATTACATACTGATACTTACGTTCTTTTATCAAGTATTAGTTAATGGTTTGGAATATTGAGAGTTCTGGCATAAGGAATTTGGAGGAATGACATACATTCCATGTATTTCTTTCTGTCCAGCTCTGGTGGGTGCCCAGAAGGTATGCGGGCCAAGATACGCTGGGGGCCACTGTTGCTAATCTTAGAAGGAGTACGATGATGAGCAATAATCCTGACTAGGGTGCAACACATTACCATGATAGTGTGATCCCCTATATGTGGCGAGAGTGACACTCAATCATGGTTGGGCAACTATTGGATGAAGTTAGCTCGGAAAAGCATTATATAAACTAGTAGTTTTCTATGTAAGTCATTCATGATGACATAGGGCTACGCCGGTACCCAACATCGCTTGTCATGTGAATCTGGTACTAGTAATATTAAATACTTTGAACCCACTCTCCATCTAAAAACCCCCCCCCCCCCCTGGGGGTTTTGTTTTTACTATTCTCATTGCATACTGGAATGACTCGATGCCATCGAGAACTCGTCATAATACATACTTATAGTAATACAAAAGAAACGGACACAAAAGGTTATCTTTCTTGACATTACGTTTCTGGAGCTTTTCTTATACCTGAAGAATGGGGTGCTGCCTGCCCGGAACTTCCTTGTTCCTCCCACTACCACAGTGCAGGCCACAGATAGAACAATGAGACAGAATATTTTACTGGATGTATAATTGTGAAGCATCCGGTTGCGCGTTTCCACTCACATACCAAATATGGTAGTGATAGGAAGCCACTGGCCGGCCAGCGGCGAAGATGGCAAGGAGATGGTATTTTGGCCGATATTCCTGGAAAAAAAAAGCAAATGGTTCTAATCGATGAAACCATCTGATCTTAATGTACAGTGTTCTGTATCCAAAAACTAAAATCTGTTATGCACAGAGTGGACTTAAGTTTTGTGGACAAATATATGTTTTAAATTACGTTATTTAGAAGGAATCGCAAGGCGACATTGATTTATTGGCACACGAGCGCTTCACAGAGGAGTGTGTCCTCTAACACAGAATATGCAGATGTTGTGCTAGGAACCACACCAATAGGATCTCGCTAAGCTCGTGCTTGGTCTCTGCCCCAACTATTGAACTCATCTGTTTTCCCATTTGGAAACGACCAGCTGTGGGTCTATCTTGGTTTTGTAGTCGATGATTCCGGAACCCATTTGCCATGATCAGGTAGCCTCCCTCTTTGTGGCAAGAAAAAAAAATTACACTGTTTTTGCAATGTAAACATCCCCTAATAAAAGCATCAGAGTATCTTACATATAGATTCCTCTGTAATTGTCCATGCCCCTTTAAACAAAAACATAATTGTGAAAACATGCATGATTATTCTAAGAATTGGTTACTGTTGGGCGTCCCGGGTTTTATGGTTTTGCGCAAACATTGTAGCCTAGACCAAGGCGTGGCATTGCTGTGGGTGAGAGAGAGAAGGCACGCCTGTTATCTCTCATGCAGAAATACAGATGAGCATATCAACTTTCTATGATCTCTCTCCGCCTATCTGTGCTGTTATATGACAATAAGCCGGCAACTCTCTTCTCTCCCAGCAATTGCACTTCCAGTAAGAAAACATTACTCCTAATAGAATAATTAGCTGTGGGCAGTGTGCTGGAGGTGGCCTGCAGCACTCTCTGCAGTCCTGTTCAGAAGTCAATCTTAATGATTTCCCCCAATCCCACATCCAGGAGTAGACTAGAAATTTTCACCACAGAGATGCTCATAGACTAAGTTTTAAAATGTGTGTGTAGCCAAATCACAAGGCACGCCTAACGTGTGGCACATCTGTCAGTTAACAGCATGCAAGCCAAAACAGGCCTTTTTCGCAAGATGGATATTCTAATACAATCGCTGGACAAACACAATGTTGTAAAGGCAAATGGATTCCTGCTGCAATAAAATACTAATGTCTGTATGTTACAGCAAGTTATCAACTTCCAAATAGGCCTATTGAGCGAACAGCATCGTTAAAAAGAAGTAGCAAGGCAGAGAGAGATAAGCTTTTTGGCCGGTGAAGTGAGCTGGCACATCAGTGGGTGAGTTCCAGTGAAACCGGAAAGCTTTTTTTAGGACTATCATACTATCCTCCTATATTGTACAATGTGTTTTCCTCTGCACACTTTAGGGCCAATCGGCTATTGATGGATTCAAGACTACGGTCGTTTTTATTGAGGCTCTCATATTCTTCAGTGTCAAATTAGCCTGTCATTTTGGGTAATTGGTGAGATCCATTTCTGCAGTACAATTGGACAGACCATTGCTATAAAGGCTGCTAAAAACCCCACCTTACTGAAGCACATATCTTCTTCCATCATCTCTCATCTTGGTCTCTGCCTACTCACAAGAAGAATCCTCTCAGATCCTCACATCCTGTACCCATCTGCCTCTACCACTCTCTTCACTGCTTCTTCTACAACCAGGACTTTTCTGTACTACTGTAACCCCTGCAACCCTCAATCTGCCCTTTCTCTCAACCTTGACACCTTCACCGATCTCCAGCCCGTTAGCAACCCCCACAACTAACACACAGAACTTTCTCCACCGATACCACACATTTCTTCATCTCATCATGCCCTCCCTGAGCAGACTTTGTCACATCTAGGGCATCTCAACGCCTAAGAACACAACTGCTGGCAACAGGCCCATAAAACTTCACCCCCTAACACACTGTAAGTATTTTAACGGAACAAAATCGCTCACAACACGGGATAACTGACACTTCCTACCTTGACTCTTATCTGGCAGAGACTATGCATCAACATCCAGCATGACAAATAATGTATTCTCTGTTTCCCCCCGCTCTACAAACCGGATCTACGTCTCACCCAAACGGAGGGCGTCACAGACACCTGGAATCTTCCATTTCAACTGCTCATCCTCAACATGCCTTAAACCTATCCCTGTTTTATCACTCCTGTTCAATGCACCCCGTGTTCGTAGAGTAATTCTAAGTCACAATTCCTGTCATTTACGCACGTAATCCGCAGCGACCCCTAGATCCCATCTGGAACAGAGGAGAATCATTTTCCCACCATGTCATTTTTCTCATGGTGATTTTAGAAACACTGAAAATAAGGGCTGGTTATTTTGTGTTGGCTTATCCTGGCGTGGCGTTTTTGATAACTGTGTAAATCTCTCTAGGACAACGGTACTTTTATCAATATATGGTCCTGTATTACCCTCAACAAAAATGAAATGGGTAATTAGCTGTTTAATGTGGCTATCATAAAGAGAACTACAACTGCCATGATTTGATCTGGACAAATTGCCAGATCGAGTCAAAAGGTAAGGAGCTCTGGGTTAACTATCTAATGTTAGCTAAATGTATTAATGAATTAAATCGGCTACACTTTATTAAACATGGACAATTCCTGTGAACCGTCTTGTGGCAAGTTTTTAAATTGACACAATACCTGTTTAGCAGCATAGTGTCAGCTAGAGATGACGTGCTGGAGATTGCGTGATTTGTTGTTTTGCATGATGTCCTTACTTTGATGATAATTTAGAGTTTTAATCGAAGATGGGAAATAGAGACGAATATGTTGCTAAAAGTCACGCCAGGGTTAAGCCTACACGAAACAACAGCCCTTATTTTAAGTGTTTTACAATGAACTTTAAAAAAGGAAAATGATTGGACCCATTTAGGTTTTAGACACCATTTGTCTGCACACATTAAAAAATATATATATATACTTGTATTTCAGACATTTACTCAGATACTGTTGTTGACGCACCTTTTGGCAGTGATTACAGCCTTGAGTGTTCTGGGTATGACGCTACAAGCTTGGCATGCCTGTATTTTTTGGAACTTTCTCTGGCAGATCCTCTCAAGCTTGGCAGGTTTAGATGGGGAGTGTCGCCAACACAGCTATTTTTCAGGTCTCTCTGTACTTTGCTCTGTTCATCTTTTCCCGCCTTTCCTGACTAGTCTTCCAGTCCCTGCCACTGAAAAACATCCCCACAGCATGAGGGCTGTCCACCACCATGCTTCAACCGTTGGGATGGTGCCTGGATTCCTCCAGACGTGACGCTTTGGCATTCAGGCCAAAGAGTTCAACCTTGGCTTCATCAGACCATAGAATCTTGTTTCTCATGGTTCCTGAGAGTCCTTTATGTGTCCTTTTGGCAAACTCCAGCGGGCATCATGTGGCCTTTTCATGAGAAGTGGCTTCCGTCTAGCCACTCTAACCTGAAAGGCCTGAATTGGGTGAGTGCTGGCAGAGAATGGTTGTCAGATCTGGACGATTCTCCCCTATCGCCCACAGAACAATCTGGAGCTCTGTCTGAGTGACCACTGGCTTCTTGGTGACCTCCTGACCAATGCCCTTCTCCCGACCGATGGGGCTTAGTTTGTCCGGCAGCCAGCTCTAGAAAAAGGTATTGGTGGTTCCACACTTCTTCCAATTAAGAATGAATGGAGGCCTTTCAATCATAATCCTTGACTAAATGATTGCTTACTCAGGTGCAAGCCCTAACATCATGAGGCAAAGGGCCTTTGGGGTAACGTACACCATCTTTCAATGATATCTCTTGTTCCTCACGTAGGCTGTTCATTTCTGATCTTTGATACTTTTTTTTGGTTTATTAAACATATCATGCAGGTATACTACATTAACGCTATAACGTATGGGCCATATTGGTTTACTTGGGTAGCTACTAGCACAAACCCTGTGTTGTGGATCATCTACCACTATTTTTGGAACGGTTAGTCCTCAGTCTTCACTAACTAGCGTTACTGTTTTAAGGGTGAGCTATTCTTTGCTACTTTTTCCAAAGAATACTAACGTGATATTCCACATATCATCTTTGCTAGATAGGCCCTTTTGTTGTGGTTCGTGAGAAGTAATGGCCGAGAGTAAGGCAGGAAATACTTTGTTTTGTTTAGCGTCGCTTAGGGTAGAGACTCTCCCTTTTAATGGAATCAGTCGTCCACATGCTACACTCTAACGGTCTACGATCATTGTAGGTGGGGAAGAAGCGTTGGTTTGTCTCGGTTAGGGTACCTTTGGAATGGGGTGTCAAGTGTTTTACTGTTAGAAATATTTGTTCAGACAGATCTTTAACATATTTTTTCCTCACTACAAAATATTCATGCTGTCCCTTGTGGGTTACTAAACCATGTGTAGCTCAGTTATGCAACGCCAGGGTTGTGGGTTCGATTCCCAGGGGGGTCAGTATGAAACAAATATATATGTATGCACTCACTAACTTTAAGTCTCGTCTGGGTATGAGCGTCTTGCTTAAAAAAAAAAAAAAATGACTAAATGGAATGGAAAAATATTTTCGATTTGCCTTTATGCTATAGCTTATTCCATGTTTACGTCTTTTGGTTAAATGACCCCTTTTGTTTTTTCCCAAAAAATGGCCCCTAAACTTAAATGTAACTTTGGTGGATGTCCTGTGGAGTTTTGTAAACCTATCGCAGCTTAAACAGGTTATTACTAGGCTTACACAACCTTCATTCATCTTAGGTGTGCCTACAAGAAACTGCACTTGTGGAAGGATGAGCTACTTAAAGTATGCATAGAGATGACAAGGCCAGTACAATAGCATTCCCCCCCCTGGGGTGTTTTTTGTTTTCTCATCTCATGTCTCATGGTGATATGGTGTTGTAATTCACATAATCTGTTCCGTTTCAAGTGGACTACTATTATAACTTGCATACAGCTGGTAGATACATTTTGATACAGTGAACTCTTTGTTGAATGAGGCATATTTAATCTGGTTAATGGTTTTATGGTCCTAATGGATGGATAATCCCAAAATTCTTTGAGAATGTCTTTTCTATTGATCGCCTCACATTCCTGGTAAAGGTCCTAATGGCAGGTGACTTTCATTGCACTCCTTGATCCTAAATCTAGGATTGCTCCTCTGGTTTAGACACTTCCCACTCGCGCAGTAGAATAGAACAGAAAGTACAGCATTTCATATAAGGATTTAAATCTATGTGAACCTTGGAGGACTCAGAGGCCGAGTAAAAGGGAGTATTCATGTTACTCGTCAACATTTAACATCATATTCTCAGGTAGACTACTTTTTAGTTTCTTGCTCATTGCTTCCCAATGTTAGCAGGAAGTGGATATGATACTATTGTTTTTGAATGACCAGTCCCCTGTGTCAATTATTCTTAATATTGATAACAAAACTATTAAAAGGATCCTCCTAGATGGCGTTTTTGCATCCCAGATATGTTACAGGATCCCGCAACTTCTTACATGTACGTTGGAGTGCAATATAGATGTTTATTTAACCATTGAATAACACTGACCTAATACGTCAGCGAGTACCAGATGGGAGGCGTTTTCAAGCACATATTTGAGGGCAAATGATAAGTTTTTACCAGTTTCAAATTCTCATAAAATCACTAAAATGAGAGACGGAAGAGGCAAATGAAGAGAATTGGAGGGGAATCGTTTTTGGATAACTCAGTAAGCAAGTGAACAGGAATGATTGTCCTTAAATCTCAGTATGAAAAGACTTCCCACCTATAAGGCTTGCAAACCAGCTTAACTAGGCTGAAACAGTCATTCCTATGATCAAGGTGGAAAAAACTGGTAAATTTGCTGGCCTGGCACATTTCAGAAGTAAAATTCAGCCTTTAATGCAATTCATAATTTACAAGTACAATTATCAATGTATCCTGTAGAAATGAACCAAACCTTTGCTTCCTACTACACACCCGTTTACAACTCTGAATCTCCCTGAGAAACTGAAACTAGTCAGGTCCTTGATTTTCCCTCTATTTCCAGAAGAAACTAAATTGGATCTGTAAATGGAATTGGATGGTTTTTGAAAATCTGATGCTATTTTCCCGATATGAGGGAGGTTAAACGGGAAAGGGCCCCCGATGGGCTTCCCCAAAAATTTTAGGACAAACCCTTTTAGGTCCCATTTTGGATAGGGACATGCTTTAAAAAAGTACTCAGACCCCTTGGTTTTTTTTCCCCAATTTGTTACTTTTTAGCCTTTTTCTGAAATGGAAATTTAAAAAAAAAAAATCCTCCCTCAATCTAAAACACTACCTCATAATGACAAAGTGAAAACCGGTTTTTTAGAACATTGTTGCCCAAAAGTATTAAAAATAAAAAAAGCAGAAAAACCTTGTTTACATAATATTCCCGAAAACCCTTTTTTTATATACTCGAAAATTTAGCTCAGATTTATTTCCCGTTTCCATTGATTATCCCCTTTAGATTTTTCTAAAAATTAATTGGAGTTTCCAACTGTGGGGAAATTCAAATTGAAAATTTGGTGATTTGGGAAAATCCCCCAACTGTCTAATACGTGGGGAGAACAAGTAAATTTTATACAAATGCCGATTTTGGGAGGTTTTCCCACTTAAAAAACATGTAAGGTCTGTAAATTTTTTTCATAGGACACCCTTTAAATGTGGAAAACAGAATCTAAAACAAAAATCCGAAAAACACATTTGTATGAAAATTTTTTAAATAATTAATTTTTTATTTTTTTGGGATGACATTTAAATATTTGAAAAACTCAGAAACAACTTTTAAAATTTGGGACAGAAACCTTTTTGCAATTACAGAGAGATACGTTTCCCCGTGTTTTTGACCGGGTTTTAAAACACTACCGCAGGGATTTTGGCCCACTCCCTGCATACAGACCTTTCCCCCAGTCCCTTTGGGTTTTGGGGCTGTCCTGGCAAAACGGGCTTTCAGCTCCCTTTCCCAAAAATTTTTTATTGGGGTTTAGGTCCCGGAGACTGGGAAGGGGCCCCAGGACCTTGAGATGCTTCTTACGGACCACTCCTTATTTGGGCCCCGGCTTGTGTTTTTGGGTCGGGGGGGGGGGTCATGCTGGAAACCCGCCACGACCCCACTTCAATGCTCTTTTCGGAGGGAAGGAGGTTTTTGGCCCAAAATCCCCGCGTACATGGCCCCATCCCTCCTTTCCCCCCAATCGGGGGCCCTCCCTCCTGTCCCCCTTTTCAGAAAAACTCCCCAAAGAAAGAAAGTTTCCACCTCCATGCTTCAAGTTGGATGGTGGGTTTTTGGGGTTTTATTTTCTT
>JAGTTL010000864.1:0-24000 GCA_036851935.1 Coregonus suidteri
CGTGATTTGACGTCATTTTATATGTGGCCAATGACCTTGAGCCTTCTTGGACGGGCACTTCTAATGTAAATATATGGCAGCACCCAAGGGTGCTTGAACTGCCTAGTTCAAAGACTCCAGCCACCCTAGTCATAGACTGTTCTCTCTGCTACCGCACGGCAAGCGGTACCGGAGTGCCAAGTCTAGGTCCAAAAGGCTTCTTAACAGCTTCTTACCCCAAAGCCATAAGACTACTGAACAGCTTATCATGGCTACCCGGACTATTTGCATTGTACCCCCCACCTCACCCCACCCCACCCCCTCTTTTACGCTGCTGCTACTCTCTGTTTATTATTTATGCATAGTCACTTTAACTCTACCCACATGTACATATTACCTCAATTACCTCGACTAACCTTTGCCCCCGTACATTGACTCTGTACCGGTACCCCATGTATATATAGCCTCCCTACTGTTATTTTATTTTGCTGCTGCTCTTTAATTATTTTTTATTTTTTATTTTTTAATTAACACTTATTTTTCTTAAAACTGCATTGTTGGTTAAGAGCTTGAAAGTAAGCATTTCACTGTAAGGTCTACACCTGTTGTATTTGGCGCATGTGGCTCAAGAAAGAGACCATGTTTGTATGTGGCTTTATTAACTCAAGATATATATATATATATATATATTATATATATATATATATATATATATACATACAGTAAGGGAAAAAAAGTATTTGATCCCCTGCTGATTTTGTACGTTTGCCCACTGACAAAGAAATGATCAGTCTATAATTTTAATGGTAGGTTTATTGGAACAGTGAGAGACAGAATAACAACAAACAAATCCAGAAAAACGCATGTCAAAAATTTTATAAATTGATTTGCATTTTAATGAGGGAAATAAGTATTTGACCCCCCTCTCAATCAGAAATATTTCTGGCTCCCAGGTGTCTTTTATACAGGTAACGAGCTGAGATTAGGAGCACACTCTTAAAGGGAGTGCTCCTAAACTCAATTTGTTACCTGTATAAAAGACACCTGTCCACAGAAGCAATCAATCAATCAGATTCCAAACTCTCCACCATGGCCAAGACCAAAGAGCTCTCCAAGGATGTCAGGGACCAGATTGTAGACCTATAAAAGGCTGGAATGGGCTACAAGACCATCGCCAAGCAGCTTGGTGAGAAGGTGACAACAGTTGGTGCGATTATTCGCAAATGGAAGAAACACAAAATAACTGTCAATCTTCCTCGGCCTGGGGCTCCATGCAAGATCTCACCTCGTGGAGTTGCAATGATCATGAGAACGGTTTGGAATCAGCCCAGAACTACACGGGAGGATCTTGTCAATGATCTCAAGGCAGCTGGGACCATAGTCACCAAGAAAACAATTGGTAACACACCATGCCGTGAAGGACTGAAATCCTGCAGCGCCCGCAAGGTCCCCCTGCTCAAGAAAGCACATATACAGGCCCGTCTGAAGTTTGCAAATGAACATCTGAATGATTCAGAGGATAACTTGTTTGAAAGTGTTATGGTCAGATGAGACCAAAATCAAGCTCTTTGGCATCAACTCAACTCGCCGTGTTTGGAGGAGGACAAATGCTGCCTATGACCCCAAGAACACCATACCCACCGTCAAACATGGAGGTGGAAACATTATGCTTTGGGGGTGTTTTTCTGCTAAGGGGACAGGACAACTTCACCGCATCAAAGGGATGATAGACGGGGCCGTGTACCGTCAAATCTTGGGTGAGAACTCCTTCCTTGACAAAACGTCAGCCTCGAAACCTTAATGACTTGGAGAAGATCTGCAAAGAGGAGTGGGACAAAATCCCTCCTGAGATGTGTGCAAACCTGGTGGCCAACTACAAGAAACGTCTGACCTCTGTGATTGCCAAGGGTTTTGCCACCAAGTGCTAAGTCATGTTTTGCAGAGGGGTCAAATACTTATTTCCCTAATTAAAATGCAAATCAATTTATAACATTTTTGCCATGCGTTTTTCTGGATTTTTTTGTTGTTATTCTGTCTCTCACTGTTCAAATAAACCTACCATTAATATTATAGACTGATCATGTCTTTGTCAGTGGGCAAATGTACAAAATCAGCAGTGGATGAAATACTTTTTTCCCTCACTGTATAAGCTTGGTACATCTAGCCACTGGGATGTTTGCCCATTCTTCAAGGCAAAACTGCTCCAGCTCCTTCAAGTTGGATGGGTTCCGCTGGTGTACAGCAATCTTTAAGTCATACCACAGATTCTTAATTGTATTGAGGTCTGGGCTTTGACTAGGCCATTCCAAGACATTTAAATATTTCCACTTAAACCACTCAAGTGTTGCTTTAGCAGTGTCACGAATTCCGCCGAGACTGCTCCTCCTCCTTGCTCGGGCAGGCTTCGCGTTCGTCATCCCCGGAGTACTAGCTACTACCGCTTGATGTCTCGATGTTTGTTTGGTCTTGTCTTGTTAGTGCACCTGTTGCGTGTTATGTATTGATTAGGTCACCTATAAGTCCTTTAGTTTTGTTTGCAGTTGTGTGTGATTGTCCGCCTGTCCGTTGATGTATGGTATTTGTTCTCATGTGGATAGTGTATTTACGCACTTTTTACGTAATCGCTCGCCTCCAGTGTTTGAGGCCCGTTATTTTGTATTGTCTTGTTGACTAGTAAAGTTGTTTTGACTGAGCTTCTGTGTCCTGCGCCTGACTCCAACACCGCATCCACATCAGCTTGTGACAAGCAGTATGCTTAGGGTCATTGTCCTGCTGGAAGGTGAACCTCCGTCCCAGTCTCAAATCTCTGGAAGACTGAAACAGGTTTCCCTCAATTACCCTGTATTTAGCGCCATCCATCATTCCTTCAATTCTGACCTGTTTCCCAGTCCCTTCCCTGAAAAACATCCCCACAGTATGATGCTGCCACCACCATGGTGTTCTCGGGGTGATGAGAGGTGTTGGGTTTGTGCCAGACATAGCGTTTCCCTTGATGGCCAAAAAACTCAAATGTAGTCTCATCTGACCAGAGTACCTTCTTCCATATGTTTGGGGAGTCTCCCACATGCCTTTTGGTGAACACCAAACGTTTTTTCTTATTTTTTTTCTTTAAGCAATGGCTTTTTTCTGGCCACTCTTCCGTAAAGCCCAGCTCTGTGGAGTGTAGGGCTTAAAGTGGTCCTATGGACAGACACTCCAATCTCCACTGTGGAGCTTTGCAGCTCCTTCAGGGTTATCTTTGGTATCTTTGTTGCCTCTCTGATGAATGCCCTCCTTGCCTGGTCTGTGAGTTTTGTTGGGTGGCCCTGTCTTGGCAGGTTTGTTGTGGCGCCATATTCTTTCAATTTTTTAATAATGGATTTAATGGTGCTCCGTGGGATGTTCAACGTTTTCGGATATTTTTTTATAACCCAACCCTGATCTGTACTTCTCCACAACTTTGTCCCTGACCTGTTTGGAGAGCTCCTTGTTCTTCATATTGCCGCTTGTTTGGTGGTGCCCCTTGCTTAGTGGTGTTGCAGACTCTGGAGCCTTTCAGAACAGGTGTGTGTATATATACTGAGATCATGTGACAGATCATGTGACACTGATTGCACACAGGTGGACTTTATTTAAGTAATTATGTGACTTCTGAAGGTAATTGGTTGCACCAGATCTTATTTAGGGGCTTCATAGCAAAGGGGGTGAATACATATGCACACACGACTTTTCCGTTTTAATTTTTTTGAGTTGTTTGAAACAAGTATTTTTTTTTCATTTCACTTCACCAATTTGGACTATTTTGCGTATGTCCATTACATGAAATCCGAATAAAAATCAATTTAAATTACAGGTTGTAATGCAACAAAATAGGATAAACGCCAAGGGGGATGAATATTTTTGCAAGGCACTGTACACACAATAGCCCATAATGACAAATTGAAACATGTTTTTAGACATTTTTGAAAATGTTTTGAAAATGAATTACAGAAATATCTCATTTCCATAAGTATTCACACCCTTGAGTCAATACATGTTAGCATCATCTTTGGCATCGATTACAGCTACGAGTCTTTCTGGGGAAGTTTCTAAGAGCTTTGCACACCTGGATTGTACAATATTTGCACATTAAGCTCTGTCAGCTCTGTCAAGTTGGTTGTTGATCATTGCTAAACAGTCATTTTCAAGTCTTGCCATAGATTTTCAAGCCAATTTACGTCAAAACTGTAACTAGGACACTCAGGAACATTCAATGTCGTCTTGGTAAGCAATTGCAATGTATTTGGCCTTGTGTTTTAGGATATTGTCCTGCTAAAAGGTGAATTTGTCTACCTGTATCTGTGCCTAATTGGCATACATACGCAGCACGTGAGTTTTTAGTTTGGGGAAGATCATTTTCGCCACAAAAATGCACCTTTATAATATAAGCATTACATGCATAACCGCATTTGTGGTAACTTTTCAGAATGGTGTTTTCCTGCTAATGGAACATTCATGCTGTGCCCATTGCTGCGCTTATAATGTGAAGAAATAGCCTAATAGTTTATCAACATTTTAAGCTAAACATTCTCATCTGTTGCATCAGGCTCATTGCTTAAAACAGGGTTTTTTTATGCTAGTGGTTGTATTCATTTGGGATCTATCGCATCCCACAACTGTCCCGGACTATGTTTAGAATATGTATTTCTCTCATAGAATAGGTCAACTTTGTACTATGGGGGATAGTAGATTGACATAGGCTAGTGCTTTTGCTGTTCGTTAGGCCTACTCATCTTGTTGGCTGACAAAAAGTAAATGTGGCAGTTGCGTCCCCGATGTGTCTGTCTTCACTTGTAGCCTGTGAGAAAGACCCGATCACTGTGAGTGAGAGGTGCTTCTGCACGCAGCGGGAGAAGGGAATTATAATTATTATATTCAGCCCAAGGGCGTAATGGCTACTGTCTGCAAAAGGCATCGATTTGTTTGGGGGGATTATGGCCACACACAGGGGATGCAGCCGGGAAATTCAAGGCATTATCAAGTGCTTGTCAAATTGTGAATGAGAGACTGATGAAGTGTGTACAGCCTGCGCAAAAAACAAATCAGAGCTCATGCCTTTCATGCGACTTTTTTCAAACTCATCATTAGTCGCATCATGCAGCCTTAGAATGTATAAAAAATCTAAACATATAGCCCAACATTTGTATCACAACTAAAGTTACATAACTCTAAATTAAGCATATAGGAGTACCTGTTTCTTTGTTAACCATTCAACACAGAATAGCTGCATGTGCCAACTCCCTCAAATCGTTTGGAGAAAATATCCTTTCTATTTTATTCAGCTATGTTCAAATGTATTCTTCATACTATGAAATAATGCCATGGAATTCTAAGCAAATCTTGCCTACTAAATGAACTAGTGTAGCCCACAGCCATATGGTACAGCCTGATCAGGGCCTGACTGTCACGATCGTTGACGAACCGGACGGACCAAGGCGCAGCGTGATAAGCATACATGTTTATTTAAACAAATAAACACCACGACATAACAACAAATGAAACGTGAAGTCCAAGGTAGCATACAAACAACATACCTTACACGGAACAAGATCCCACAACCCACTAGTGCCAATAGGCTGCCTAAGTATGGTCCCCAATCAGAGACAACGAGCGACAGCTGCCTCTGATTGGGAACCACACCGGCCAACATAGAAATAGACATACTAGATTATCACCATATAAATAAAACCAACACGGAATATACACACCCTGACTCAACAAATAAACGTCCCCTGAGTCAGGGCGTGACAGTACCCCCCCCCCAAAGGTGCGGACTCCGACCGCGCCACATAAACATAACAGGGTAGGGGCCGGGTGGGCATTCCACCTCGGAGGCGGATCCGGCTCCGGGCGTGACCACCACCTATTCTCCGCCTCCCTGTTGCGCCTCTGGTCAGGTCTGGACCTCGGCGGGCTGCTTCCCCTCTCCTTCCTCCCACGACGTACCAAGCCCTGCCTGGACCCTGGTGTGGGAGACCCCGAACCTGGAGAGGGGCTGACGTCTGGGTCTGGACTGAAACCGCTGACTGGAGCTGGACCCGACGACGGTGGATCGAACTGCTCTGGCTCCGGAGTGGAGCCGCTGACCGGAGCTGGATCAGGCACCGGTGGAGCGGACTGCTCTGGCTCCGGAGTGGAGTGGCTGACCGGAGCTGGACTAGACCCCGGTGGAGCGGATTGCTCTGGCTCCGGAGTGAATCCGCTGACCGGAGTTGGACCGGACCCCGGTGGAGCGGATTGCTCTGGCTCCGGAGTGGAGCCGCTGACCGGAGCTGGCCTGGACCCCGGTGGAACAGGCACGGGCCGTGCCGGACTGGACACACGCACCACTGGCTTGGTGCAGGGAGCAGGAACGGGCCGGACCGAGCTGATGATGCGCACCACTGGCTTGGTGCGGGGAGCAGAAATGGGCCGTACCGGACTGGCGACGCGCACCACTGGCTTGGTGCGAGGGACAGGAACAGACCGGACCGGGCTGGCGACGCGCACCACTGGCTTGGTGCGAGAGTCAGGAACAGGCCGGGCCGGGCTGGCGACGCGCACCACTGGCTTGGTGCGAGGAACAGGAACAGGCCGGACCGGGCTGGCGACGCGCACCACTGGCTTGGTGCGAGAGACAGGAACAGGCCGGACCGGGCTGGCGACGCGCACCACTGGTTTGGTGCGAGGGGCAGGAACAGGCCGGGCCGGTGCTGGCGACGCGCACCACTGGCTTGGTGCGAGGGGCAGGAACAGGCCGGACCGGGCTGGCGACGCGCACCACTGGCTTGGTGCGGGGAGCAGGAATGGGTGGGCCGTACTGGGAACACGCACCACTGGCTTAGTGCGGGGATCAGGAACGGGCCGGACCGGACTGGCGACACGCACCACGTGCTTGGTGCGTGAAGCGGGACTGGGTTCCTTTATAAACCCCCACTCCTTCTGCTGCCTAACCAGCTCCTCTCGCCGTGCCTCTACACTCTCCTTCTACCTTATAGCCTCCTGTAGCTCCTCCCTCTGACCAAATAACTCCTGCTCCCTCTGAACCAATAGCCCCCTTAACCTGGTGGCCTCCTCTCCTAACCTGCAGATCCGCCCTGTCACCTCCTCCTGCTGCCTCGTCGTCCACACCGTGTGCCCCCCCCAAAAAATGTTCTTGGGGTTGCCTCTCGGGTCTCCGTCGTCGGCACTGTTGGCGCCGTTTCTCCTCTCCTACCAGGGCATCCTCATTCATCGCCCTCCGGTAACAGACGGCCTCTTCCTCCGTAATTCTCCCCCAACCGAGGAGGACATCAACTAATGTAACCTCCCGCTGAATTCCCGGCGTTTGCTCCTGAACACGCCGCTTGGTCCTAGTTTGGTGGGATCTTCTGTCACAATCGTTGACGAACGGGACGGACCAAGGCACAGCGTGATAAGCATACATGTTTATTTAAACGAATAAACACCACGACAAAACAACAAACGAAACGTGAAGTCCAAGGTAGCATACAAACAACATACCTTACACGGAACAAGATCCCACAACCCACTAGTGCCAATAGGCTGCCTAAGTATGGTCCCCAATCAGAGACATTGAGCGACAGCTGCCTCTGATTGGGAACCACACCGGCCAACATAGAAATAGACATACTAGATTATCACCATATAAATAAAACCAACACAGAATATACACACCCTGACTCAACAAATAAACGTCCCCTGAGTCAGGGCGTGACACTGACACAAGGACAATGCAGAGTATGCTATTCTGTTCTTCTGAAATAGACTACATTTTCTTCATATCATGTTTCTTTAGACCTGTCTAAAATAAATAATGGATTTATTGTGATGGTGTAGGCTATATTACATGGATTTAAAATGTAACTTTTTAAAATGTAGATGTTCCAAAGATATGCATCAGTGGCTTGTAGGCTATGCGTGGAAGACAGGAGATGCTAAATGTGTTTATGTTAATTCACTGTCAATTATTGTGAGACCGTCAGTTATTTGCTTGACAATCACCGACTGACAAAATGTAATGTCCGCCACAGCCCTAGTATTGATACACCATCCAAAGTTTAATGAATAACTTCACCATGCTCAAATGGACATTCAATGTCTTTTTTTTTTTACCCATCTACCAATAGGTGTCCTTCCTTGCTAGTTATTGGAAAACCTTCCTGGTCTTTGTGGTTTAATCTATGTTTAAGATTCACTGCTCGACTGAGGGACCTTACAGATAATTGTATGGGTGGGGTACAGAGATGAGGTAGTCATTCAACAATCATGTTAAACACTATTATTGCACACAGAGTGAGTCCATGCAACTTATTATGTGACTTCTTAAGCACATTTTTACTCCTGAACTTAAAGCTTGCCATAACAAAAGGGTTGAATACTTATTGACTCAAGACATTTGAGCTTTTCATTTTTTATTATTCCTCTTTGACATTATGGCGTATTGTGGAATTAGACCCTCAGGAACTTCTACAGATACACCATTGAGAATATTCTGTCGGGTTGCATCACCACCTGGTACGGCAACTGCCCCACCCTCAACCGAATGGCTCTCCAGAGGGTGGTGCGGTCAGCCCAAAGCATCACCAGGGGCACGCTGCCTGCTCTCCAGGACATTTACAGCACACTCAAAGGAAGGCCAAAAAATATAATGTAGGACCTCAGCCACCCGAGTTACGGTCTGTTCACTCTGCTACCATCTATCAGACAGAGACGGTACAGGTGTGTCAAAGCCGGGACCGAAAGACTGAAAAACAGCTTCTATCTCCAGGCCATCAGACTATTTAAAACCCATCACGCAGTCTCCTGTAGTAAGAGACTCACTCCCACAAAACACACACACACACACACACACACACACACACACACACACACACAAGCAGACTCCTATACTCACATATACTCACACATATGCATACGCCCATACTCACAAATATACGCACATGTATATAGAGACATTAAACACTGGACACTTCCTGTTTCTTTTATTCTGTTTTTCCAGTGTATATTCATATAATGTATTCTTCACATAGCTCATTCTAATATATCTACTACTGTACATTTTATTTTTGTTAGTTTTTATACACACCACATATTAAACACACCACAAACTGCAAAATGTTCTCTCAGCTCCATGGCAGGATGTGTGGAATTGCAGGAGATTAGCTTTGAACTGTAAAATGTTATCGCCACTGCCAAGCAGAGGTTGGAAACAAAGTTATTTTCCAATCATTTCGTTCTGAACAGAACCATTATTGTTTTCGTTCCGTTCCACTGTTACGACCAGCAAAATAAAGTTCTGAACCGGTTCGGACCCCAAAGAAGTACAGGTTTATATAGTTTCTTTCTGTTCCTTTTTAAACATCTGAAATCATATTTTTTCTACATTTAGCTCGACATTAAATTACTTCACCAATCATGCAGTGCGGACAGAGCAGCTTGCTATGGAGCGGGTAAGCTATAACTCAGTGAATTGTTTACTTGCGTGATGGAAAGACAAGTGTTGGGCACGAGATTCAACTGAAATTTTGCGAGTGGGGAGAGAGCAAGAGAGGGTGGAGGAGGAGGCTTGGCTTGAAGTGCTGGGCATCTTGTATCTTGCATCATCTGAATTAGGCCCACAGAATTATACCAACGGAGCAATGGCTTTTATCAAGGAACTTTGAATGTCTTTGAACTTCAGAGTTGGCTTAACGTTGGACCAGAGAAGCTACAGTGAGGGAAAAAGCATTTGATCCCCTGCTGATTTTGTACGTTTGCCCACTGACAAAGACATGATCAGTCTACAATTTTAATGGTAGGTTTATTTGAACAGTGAGAGACAGAATAACAACAAAAAAATCCAGAAAAACGCATGTCAAAAATGTTATAAATTGATTTGCATTTTAATGAGGGAAATAAGTATTTGACCCCTCTGCAAAACATGACTTAGTACTTGGTGGCAAAACCCTTGGCAATCACAGAGGTCAGACGTTTCTTGTAGTTGGCCACCAGGTTTGCACACATCTCAGGAGGGATTTTGTCCCACTCCCCTTTGCAGATCTTCTCCAAGTCATTAAGGTTTCGAGGCTGACGTTTGTCAACTCTAACCTTCAGCTCCCTCCACAGATTTTCTATGGGATTAAGGTCTGGAGATTGGCTAGACCACTCCAGGACCTTAATGTGCTTCTTCTTGAGCCACTCCTTTGTTGCCTTGGCCGTGTGTTTTGGGTCATGTCATGCTGGAATACCCATCCACGACCAATTTTCAATGCCCTGGCTGAGGGAAGGAGGTTCTCACCCAAGATTTGACGGTACATGGCCCCGTCCATCGTCCCTTTGATGCGGTGAAGTTATCCGTCCCTTTAGCAGAAAAACACCCCCAAAGCATAATGTTTCCACCTCCATGTTTGACGGTGGAGATGGTGTTCTTGGGGTCCCATAGGCAGCATTCCTCCTCCTCCAAACACGGCGAGTTGAGTTGATGCCAAAGAGCTCGATTTGGTCTCCATCTGACCACAGCACTTCACCCAGTTCTCCTTTGAATCATTCAGATGTTCATTGGCAAACTTCAGACGGGCCTGTATATGTGCTTTCTTGAGCAGGGGGGACTTGCGGGCGCTGCAGGATTTCAGTCCTTCATGGCGTAGTGTGTTACCAATTGTTTTCTTGGTGACTATGGTCCCAACTGCCTTGAGATCATTGACAAGATCCTCCCGTGTAGTTCTGGGCTGATTCCTCACCGTTCTCATGATCATTGCAACTCCACGAGGTGAGATCTTGCATGGAGACCCAGGCCCGAGGGGAGATTGACAGTTATTTTGTGTTTCTTCCATTTGCGAATAATCGCACCAACTGTTGTCACCTTCTCACCAAGCTGCTTGGCGATTGTCTTGTAGCCCATTCCAGCCTTGTGTATGTCTACAATCTGGTCCCTGACATCCTTGGAGAGCTCTTTCGTCTTGGCCATGGTGGAGAGTTTGGAATCTGATTGATTGATTGCGTCTGTGGACATGTGTCTTTTATACAGGTAACAAGCGGAGATTAGGAGCACTCCCTTGTTGTTATTCTGTCTCTCACTGTTCAAATAAACCTACCATTAAAATTATAGACTGATCATTTCTTTGTCAGTGGGCAAACGTACAAAATCAGCAGGGGATCAAATACTGTTTTCCCTCACTGTAGCTAGCTAACAAGCTTGTGTTTGCAGAGCGGCATCAGCATTAAAAACACATCTTACTTTTTTGTAGTTAATAAATCCAATGTGAAATGTGATAATATAATTATAGTATCCTTAACTAGCATTGGAAAAAGTTAATCCATTCTTCTCTAATTAAACAGCTCTCCCTGATTTTCTGAATTACGCTTGTAACATTGTCAACAGGCTAAAGTAACCTATGCTTCAGAGGGGGTGGCAGGTAGCCTACATGCGCACATACACTGGCAAAGATTCTCAGCTGGCAGGCAGATGCTGGAAGAACTTTCTGATTGACAGAGGGAGGGCTTTGCATAGGTGCTTTGTTGTGTTTCTTTGTGGGACTGGAAAAAACTGCCTGGAAAGTAAAACTTTTACATTTTAGTCATTTAGCCGACGCTCTTATCCAGAGCGACTTAAAGTTAGTGAGTGCATACATTTTTCATAAAGGCCCCCGTAGGAATCGAACCCACAAACCTGGCGCTGCTAGCGCAATGCTCTACCATCTGAGCTACAGGAGGCCCTAAAAGAACATTATAACCGGTTCCCATGCTTTTAAAATAACGTTTCTGTTCCGGAACCGTAAAAATCACTTTAGTTCAGGGTTTTAATTCTGTTTCTTGAAAATGTTTGTTATTTTCTGGTTTTCGGTTCCAACCCTGCTGCCAAGATGATATTTTGTACTTATTCATTGGTCTGTGTATGTGTTTTCACCGCTCAAACCTTATGGTGGGTCGCGACTCAAAATAAGCGTCTATTGGTGGGTCACGAAGCAAAAAGGTTTGGGAATCCATGGGCTAGAGGATGATTGACTGACACTCTGCACATGGTTAATTGATAGTAGAGGAGGAGGAGTGACTGGCCATTGTTTTGTTGATGAAACCAATTGTGAACATAACAATATGAGATTCCCGCAGTGCCCATGATACAGGAAGCAATGTGAATATGATGTACTGCTGAACCAAAGTTAGTGTAAGATGGGACATTCAGCCTTACTGATTGAACTTAAGTTAACTACATTAGTTAGAGCTGTTGTATTGACTCATTTGTTTTCTTTAAAGGGCAATCTGCAATTCCTACATCCATTTTTGGACTTATAAATTAATGGTACTGTATATACCCATTGATTCCTGAAGAATATAACTTTTATAAATGCGTTTGAAATACTTTTGTGTGCTTTTTTAAAGGATGGGTCCCAATCGCTCAAAGGCCCTAGAATAAAGGTGGACAGGGGTGGTCAACCAGTCACTGGGACGACAATCCAACTTGGATGGGGGGAGGTTTTAGCGGGTGGAGAAAATTGGAGGTTTACTCAGTAGCAGTGCAAATACCATGGTACAGCTTTATGGCCACTCAATCATTATGGTACTTTTTAATGGTAAGTTTACAAAGATATATTATGATAAATAGAATTGAAACTTGTATCTCATTATGGTAAATGGTGAAATAAGTATAGCCAGTTATAATTGTAATGGTTTAGCAGATAATAAGAAAATACGATCAGTATTTACCTGCTAAAAGAGAGGGAATATAATATCTGTTGTTTACAGGAAACTCATTCAACAATTTTTAATGAAGTTGTGTGGGAAAAGGATTGGGGGGGCGTGTCGTGTATTGGGATTATGCCTTGTTAAATGTTTTTCTTGAAGAAATGGAATGTTGTTTATGATTAGGTCAAATGTGGCGTTTGTGGGGTGACGCCCCAGGGGAGACTGGTGATTGGCCAGAAGAGAGAGCACCCATCTTTTTGCATTGTTTATAAGTAGGGGCTAGACAATGAAAGGGCAGAGCGGCCATTCTGAGGCGTCGCTCTCCGGGATGTCATGACATCTGTCACTTATGCTGAAGCTTGTGATATGAATAAACCTTATGATCCAAGTCAGTATGAGCGGACTCCTTTGTTTATCAGCAATAATTGCCACCATTCCGACCCGATACGACAAATGGCACCCAACGTGGGCTGGTCTGCAAATCTTCTTTGTTGCATTCGTTTTTGCCGCCAAGCTAACTCCGGTCTGAAGTGCCAGAAAAGGGTGAGTTTTTCTCACAGATTGTTAGTTTGGATGCTATGTGATTGTACACTGGAGAAATGTACCATACGACCGTGCCTCGTGTGGCGTTATTGCTGATAACTGGGGGTCTGGCTAATCATTATAAAAAATTAAACCAGCGCAAAAGTGGGTAGAGCTTATGGATTGTTTATAGAGATGTGTTCCTTGAATAGTAAGTCAAGAACATCGGGGCCAGATATGTATACAAGTTAGGACATTGCAGGATTTGATAAGCCCTCGGAACAGAACGAGGCGACCGCATGGTGGGCCATAAAATCCTGGTAACGCGCGTTATGGGTTTCAGGTCAGTCTTAGACTGGGGTTGGTTGTAGATTTAATGGGGGTTGCTTGCCCATCTTCTGTCCGACGGGATATCTGCTTGGGGGGACCGCTCATTATAAAAATATCCAGAACTCACGGCAGCCTAAAGTTAGGACAAAGGAAAAAGTAATTAAAGACGCAATGTCGGGGGCATTTGTTTTTCATGCTACAACCTGGTGCATACAGGCTAAGGCTAAATGCTAATATGCTGCATGCTAACATGTGACCGTAGAAAAGGTCCTACCGAGATGGGATAAAGCCTCTTAAATTATGTTTGTCTGTGGAATTTTCGTTCTATGTTTTGTGAGCGCTGTTAAATGTTGTTTGACTATGAGGGGGAAACGGAGGTACAGCGGGACTGTTTAACCGTCCTCTTGGGGTTGGGGAGAGATCTAAAGAATCTCCCTTTCACGGTGAAAAAAGTATTTTTTGAATGTATCGCGCATGCGTGGGATTTTACTAAACAACACATCTGTTACACTGCAGGGGGAGACAGGGAGACACAGACGAGGCGGAACAAAGAGGAGAGATTTTAACACGAATCTTATAGTTTTAAAGCGGCTGGTGTTTGAACATGAAAACTAATTTGTTGAGATGTAGTGAATTTATACATTAAATATATGTTGACGGAGTATAATGAATTAAATTAAATGACGGATTAAAATAAAAAAAAAATGTTTTTGAGCGATCGATAATTTATTCCTGAGTTAATTCTTAGAGCGAATGTAGAACGAACGAATATTGATGGTTGGAAATACTCAGTGATTGCAATTAACTACTAAAATGTTATTCTGTGTCTTTTGTCTTCTGTCATATGAGAGGAACGATAAGCAAGAGGAGAGAGGAGATACAGGAAGTGCTGACCGTGACATCACGTGACGGCGGCAGAGGATCGGATCAGATAATCAGGCTAGTTCACAAAATCTTCCCCTAACAGGATATGTGATGTTATGACAAATTTCACATAGGCTTGGCAAATACTGATTTGAATAAAATTTGCATTTGGAAGTCTCTGTGCATCACTGGGCTGGATTACAGTTCGGTTGGAAAATCAGGTACTGACAGTATTGCTGGAGTTAAGATACTTGGGTGCATATTAACAATGGAGTTAATGGTTACATTTACTTTTCTGATGGATTGTGGTAGATAGCCACTAATTGATAAATGGTTAAAGTTAGGATATAGAAATAAAACATTGTTTTTTAAATTATTCATAATTTTTATTGATTTTTTTAATTGATTTTTTATTTTAATTAAAGAAATGGTTTTTGAATACAACATTTAATTGAATTTTTTAATATTCATATTTTAGTTGATTTGATTTTGGAAGTTTTTTTTTTTTTGGGGGGGGGAGTTGTTTAGTTATATTAATAATTAAAGGGGGGAAGCCATAGGCTATATAGTCTAAAATAAAATAATTCACGATAAAGGAATATAAAAGGGTTGTTACAATGGGGAGAATGGACAGCAAGGCTATGAAAGTTATTACACCGGTTGATATAGTGGAACATAAGTAATCCTTTAGTTAAGGGTATTGCAGGTTATCCGGCAAATGGAACAAACGTTGGCCTGACATTGAACCAACCATGGCCAGTGGAAGGGACTCTTAACCCTGACGTCATCAACATCATGAAAGTGCTTCTGTCAATTTACAAGGCAGATCAGAAGAAGGGAAAACAAAAGGAACGACGTAAAGAAAAGAGACAAAGGGAGCTGGGTGTTCTTAAACTGTTTGAAGATGAAGGACAAAAACTGATGAAAGATACCAACGATAAGGGAAAGTAGCAAAGGGGTATGGAGAAAAGGCTAAAGGAAGAAGAAGTCGACAGAGAAACTAATGGCAGAAGTTAGTACAACCTTTCTCACATACGGATTCAGCAAAAAGACACCCACCGTACGAGAAGGAAGTAGAGCTTAGGGATGTTTATCCTCAGCTTTCCAGGATCATCCAGGGAGGGTGATTATTGCATCAGAGATGGAGATGAACGAATAATAGATAGAGGACAAGCAGAAACGACAATGAAGATGAATACAGAACTCCAGAAGGAAGAAAATGAGATGTCTGAAAGAGAAGGACTGAGGTTAAAGAAGACGAGGGATGATGAAGATGAGAGTGATTGAGAAGAGGTCATGGTGGGATATGACTCTGTGATCAGAAGGAAGTTGGCAAGAGAGGAAAGAAGGAAGATACTAGAGATTTGATCTCTGATGGAAGTTGAAGGAAGAAGGATACAAGATATTCGAGTTCAGATGAAGACAGCGATAAAGAGGGGACATAAAGGTGCTGTGTATTCAAAAGGAGGTTATCCTACAATGACCTATGCACAAGAAGAAATAGAGATATAGACCGATGTTTATCATGCCTGGATAAAGCAAATAGTTTAGAAGAAGTAACACAGCTGAAGATACAGAAGAGGATAGAAACTGCTGAGAAAAGGATCCCAAGAATTGGAGAAGAAGACGAGAAGAGAAGCTTTGGTTTATGAAGATCAGAGTGAACCAAATCAACATCACTACTACTACAGCTTCAACTGAACAATATCAAACGCAATTGTACCAGCCAAGGGGGGTACCAGGTGTTTCCATATCCACATGCCAGTTTCTGGACAGACACAGAATTGGAGAGGAAGAGACGAGAAGGCTTAGAAGGAGGAGGAGATTTCAGCTACACTTCCAGCAATCTCCAGAAGACTGTTATAATTATGGACAGGTTGGTCACTTTTACCTGTGAGTGCAATGGGCCAGGAGGGAAACAACAGAGAACATTTTTAAGGAAGATACAGGGGCCAGTCAAGATCACCTGTTCTCCAGGTGAACCCTAAGGATTCTAGAGTGCCTAGAAGATACGAAGGGGGTGTCAGCTGATAGCACCGATTAGAGAAGAAGAGAAAATATCCAACAATTGAAGTAAAACCAGAGGACTATGAGAAATAATGGTGAATAGTGAAAAAAACTTATCTGTGTTCAGCCTAAAGAGGTTAAACATCTCACTATGTAAAATTAACTAATTAGGATAGGGATTTGAGGTAGTAAAAAGTTATTACTCTTAAGGAACCATTGAGCTATGCTAATAAGACTCAAAGAGAAATTAAAATAGACATACTAATATAAAAAATATA
This sequence comes from Coregonus suidteri, assembly GCA_036851935.1. NCBI lineage: Eukaryota > Metazoa > Chordata > Actinopteri > Salmoniformes > Salmonidae > Coregonus > Coregonus suidteri. Next base: position 16,641 of record JAGTTL010000864.1, read on the forward strand.
TACCTATTGCATTGTTGGGAAGAGATGCATTGTTTTAAATTGAATTGTACAATAAGATTACACTAGACGGATGTCTGGTAGAGGATTTTAAAAAAGTAGGGTTTTTGGGAATCATATTTGCTTAAAAAGAATCATATCATAGGAAGGATGATAATCTATTAGACTGCCTATTAGACAACCTGTCTGAAAAATAAAGTTAAAAGGGGGTGGACTGTTATTCTGGGTTACATTCTTTACACCAAGGGATTTCAGGCTAGGCTAAAAAGGTGTTTAGTCGTTTAGCCAAGTCTGTGTGTAAAGAAGTCCAGAAGCAGGTGGGGACTTTCCCAATCACATATCCTAAAATTGGTGGTAAAAGGGATTTTGTGAATAATCAGTGGGAAAAAGTTTTTAAAGGTTAGGAGAAAAGATTAGATTTAAAAGTTAGGAGAACCTAGGTTGAAAGGAACTCTAAGACAGTAAGCTAAGTTTCAAAGTTAGTAGTAAGAGAGAGAGAACAGTGGTGAAGGACATTTTAGAGTTTAGTGGGAAGGATAGATATGGTAGAGTTTAGATCTGTTAGGAGCATGCATTGAGAAAGTATGCGTTGCTGAATTGATAAGAGAAGATTGACTATATGATTGAGTATCTATAGTTACAGTTCCCAGCAGGGAGATCAAGGTAATTTAGGTGTATTTTTTATCATCAAAAGTTTGAAAGATCAGGGGGATTAGAGATAGGACTGAGAGTTGGGAAAAGTGACCACTAGTGGTGATAGATGGAAGTACAAGCAAAGACTTCAAAGCTTTGGGGAAAATGGATGAAGTAACAATAAGGACATTAACACGTCAGTCTATTAAAACAACAGTGAGAAGCAATTTAACTCTTTCAACCTTGATAGTTATTAAAAGCCATAAATATATCGCATTTGGTTATAAGGGAACCAATATCTCCAGCACCCATTTTAGGGGAACGCTGTTTTTAGGGTTAGGATGGGGACGTTCCTCCCACATGGAGAGATAATTATGGAGAAGAAGTATTGTTATCAGGACCAGATGTAGAAGCTGTTGCACCTAATCAAAGGAGATATAGTTTGTACAACGATATGAAGTGGAAGACGGGTTATGAGTGACTGTTCACTTATTTGGCGTAATGTACAGAGAAAGGATCAGGGAGAATATATGTGTACTTGTCTAGTGCAAGCATTAAAATTTGTTCCGGTTAAGATTATTGGTTTTAAAAGGCTATGTAATTCATAAAGTGACGCTTATAATGGAAGATTTGAAATCTGGTGAAGCCTCCACGGTCACCAAAGGAGTTCAGCAGGAGTAGATTACAGTAGTCACTCCAACAGTAGATAATACACATAGGATATCGGTAGCTTTTCCGCACTAAAAATAGTTAAGAGTGTTAATACATCAACTAAATCAAACTACTTTAATGGTAACTTTGGAAGGGATTAATGATACGATGGCAATAGCAAATGTAGGAAGTATGACACCGACAACAACTTTTCTGAAATTAAAGGGGTAGCAAGAAGGACTCAGGGGTTTATGTTACGGATGGAGAGTGCTGTCAATGATAGTACGAATAGGGTTAAAATAAGAGAACAGATAGTAGTAGAGAGAATATAGATTCATCATGGAGGTACAGGATGAGGTCTTTGATTTTAATGACAGACAAGGAGAGGTATCTGATCAGTACCCGCTCGTTAGGGAAGAGATGAAACTAAATGGAGTGGTTTGATTCTTCTGTTGTGAAGATTAGAGATAGATGGGCAGGTTCCAGCAGCTCATTCTGTGTAATATCAGTGAGGAATCTTGAGGGTCCATGTCTGTTGAGAATTCCAGACAAACATGTTAGAGACGGTCGCTCGACCTCTATCAAGTATGTGTCAATCTTATGCTTTGTCATGACTGTTGTATCAGCAACAACAATCAGTAAACAGATAAAATAATGTCGTGGTCAAAACATTTGTTTAAGCCTAGGGTTAGGTGGTATTGGGTTTAAGTGAATTAACTTGTGTGCATTTGTTAGATGGGAAGGAAACTCAGGTAACAGCAAACCCTGAAGCATTTGAGGTGTAAACCATTGAGGGCTAAAAGTTGTTTTGTTCTAATAAAACATATGATGTAAGGGTATGTTTATGGGAATATCGCAGATTGTGATGTTATATGATAACTTTGGGTATGCATTGACCTTAAAGGTAGTAATGAGAAATATGTTACGTTTTATGTTCAGTTAGTAAGAAGAGCAGGACTTTGATGGTGAAAGATTAGCTTTTGCCTGACAATGTGACTAATTATGGGGAATTTTAGAGATGTTTTTGGAGGGTTTGTGGTGATGAAATATATATTCTTACATTATGGATGGACAGGATGTTGTTACATGTCAACGTTGAGCTTCCCATATGAGGTTTTTACCATTTAAAAGAGGGGGTAGCACGGACACAGGAAAATCTGGGAAGCTAGGTTTGAAATTGGATGAAAACAGACATGGAGAAATGTCATAGTCTTCAAGCCTGTCATTGAAGGATGAGTCCAAGGAGAAGGGGGGACTTTTTCCATGGTATGGTTGTAATTGGAAGATTTTGGGAATGAATCATATTTTTTGATAATGCTAGTTATACTTTGAGTCCAGATAGTTCAGATTTATCACTAGGGTTATATATCCATTGAAGAATATAAGGGATGCATTTGGTATATCTGAAGGATGCTGGATGGTCAGCGAAGTCTTGGTTGCAAGATCAGGTAGGCCACGTAGGGGCAGTGATGGGTTACATTTAATTGCAGCTTTGATAGCACTGTGTGTGATGTTTGTAATTTGTTACTGACCTTTGAGAAGCTATGATATTGAGATAGGTTGGAGAGTGATGCCTGGAGACAACACTCAGATGCCGGTGTTGACTGTTCCTGATCTGGATGAAGATGGACAAGTGGAACTGAATGGATAAATATCATTTTTGATGTTTTGATCATTTTTCAATATTATTATTTTTTTTCGATATTAGGGTGATTTTGGTATGATTTTATGAATCAAAGGGGGGAAGTGTATGAATGAATAATTATCCTAGTTCATTATTCTATCATTTAATGTGATGCATGCATCATTTACATATAATTTTTTATATTCTTAGTTGATATTGATGTTTAATTTGAAAGTGGTTGTTTTTTTGCAAAATATCTACTGTTTGGTCTTTCCTTTTTTATTCCAGAAGCATTTTTGGGGGACATGTGGAGATTGAAATACTCAAACAGGGACAATATGAAGGGACAATATGACTGGAGGAGATGAAACAAGGAGGGTGTGGAAAGATTCCGATTCCATCATCAACAGTCCATTGGAAGAGGAGACTACGGGGAGACTGAAGTGTAGTGGACTACATTCACAGTGTCTGCAATGAAATATAGACATATTTGCATGTGTAATACATAATTGTGTCATATTCTTAGGTATTGATTTTTGGGGGAGAATGATGTTTGATGTTATTGAATACATGTGGGGAACTTAGATGTTTTTTGTTTATTTCGTGAATGCTTAGGACAGGGAGTCTAGGCAGGGAGAGTCCACTGTAGGGTCCATGGGTGACCAGCCTTTAGAGTGGATAGTTTTTTGGATAGGATTTTGTTTGCAGGGGCTCATACATGTGTATTTATTTTGCATCATAGTTTCAATGCATTTACATTGTTTATGAGTTTATCGGGAGTACCGAGGTGGTTGCCTGGGGCAGAGGAGACCGTGAGAGAATTTTACTGTCTTGATTGATGGATGGATATGTGAAAAGATGGCTGCCGGACAGTTTTTTCGCTCTTACACTCCATAAAGATTTATTCATATTTCATAGTAATGTATACACACTTCATAAACAGTTATTCATATTTTCATAGAAAGGTATTTACACTCTAGAGAAAAATGTTTTTGGTTTAAATGTTAAAGGATACTCAATAAGATAAATTGTCACTTGTCATATACCTATTCTGTTTGTTTTCGAGACTGTTTAGTCTCGAAGGGGAAATGTCGTGTATTGGATTATTGCCTTGTTGTAAATATTTTTCTTGAAAGAATGGAATGTTGTTTATGATTAGGGTCAAATGTGGCGTTTGTGGGGTGACGCCCCAGGGTGAGACTGGTGATTGGCCAGAAAAGGGAGCCACCCATCTTTTTGCATTGTTTATAAGTAGGGGCTAGACAATGAAAGGGCAGAGCGGCCATTCGAGGCGTCGCTCTCCGGATGTCATGACAATCTGTCCACTTTTGCTGAAGCGCTTGTGATATGAATAAACCTATGATCCAAGTTCAGTATGAAGCGGACTCCTTGTTGTTTATCAGCAATAATTGCCACACTCCACCCGATACGACAGGCGAAATATACTTCTCCCATGGGCATAGGAAATTCAAAAGGGGTGATGATATTAATTAACAATTTTTTTTTTTTGATCCGAATGTACAAATTGTTCAAACAGACCTGCAAGGTACACTACATGACCCAAAAGTATGTGAACACCTGCTCGTCGAACATCTCATTCCAAAATCATGGGGCATTAATATGGAGTTGTATAGTAAGCAGACCTGGCTCACAGTCCTGCTATACTAGCCTCTACTCTTCTGGAAGGCCTTTCCACTAGATGTTGGGAACATCGCTGCGGGGACTTGCTTCCATTCAGCCAAGAGCATTAGTGAGGTCCGGGCACTGATGTTGGGGTCGATTAGGCCTGGCTCACAGTCGGCGTTCCTATTCATCCAAAGGTGTTCGATGGGGTTTGAGGTCAGGGCTCTGTGCAGGCCAGTCAAGTTCTTCCATACCGATCTCGACAAACATTTCTGTATGACCTCGCTTTGTGCACGGGGGCATTGGGCACTGCTGAACAAGGAAAGGCCTTCCCAAACTGTTGCCACAAAGTTGGAAGGCCACAGAATTGTCTGGAATGTCATTGTATGCTGTAGCGTTAAGATTTCCCTTCAGTGGAACTAAGGGGCCTAGTACCGAACTATGAAAAACAGCCCCAAACATTATTCTTCATCCACCAGATTTTTACAGTTGGCACTATGCATTCGGGCAGGTTTAGCGTTTTCCTGGCATCCACCAAATCCAGATTTGTCCATTGGACTGCCAGATGGTGAAGCGTGATCAATCATTCCAGAGACCGCGTTTCTCCACTGCTTCAAGAGTCCAATGGTGGCAAGCTTTACCCCATCCAGCTGATGATGATTGGCAAGAAGCCATGTGATCTTAGGCTTGTGTGCGGCTGCTCGGGTCCATGGAAACCCATTTCATGAAGCTCCCGAACAACCAGCAGTTATTGTGCTGTTACTTCCCAGAGGCAGTTTGGATGGAACTCGGTAGGGAGTGTTGCAACCGAGGACAGGACAATATTTACAGCGCTTCAGAGCACTCGGCATTCCCGTTCTGTGTGAGCTTGTGTGGCCTACCACTTTGCGGCTGAGCCGTTGTTGCTCCTAGACTTTTTCCACTTCACATTAACAAGTACTTGCAGTTGACCAGGGCAGCGGCTAGCAGGGCAGAAATGTGACAAACTGACTTGTTGGAAAGGTTGCATCCTATAACAGTGCCACGTTTAAAAGTCACTGAGCTCTTCAGTAAGGCCATTCTACTGGCCAGTGTTTGTCTATGGAGATTGTCATGGCCTTGTTATATTTCATACACCTGTCAGCAACGGGTGTGGCTGAAATAGCCGAATCCACTAATTTGAAGGGGTGTCTACGTTACTTTTCTCTATATTATAGTGTAGATTTATTAAATATGTTATTGAGCGCAAGATTTGGCTCATAGATCTATACGGTCCAAGTAATGATGATCCAAACACTTCTTTGAAAATATATATGATAATTTATCAAGCATACATGCGAAACAAGACTCTATTATTATGGTGGGAAGATTTATAATACGGTTTTAATATACCTCATGGACCGTAAAGGAAATCACACTACAAACTATCAACTTTATGCACTTAAGGAAATCGCGAATATCGTGGATAGATTGGAACTAGTGGATATATGGAGGCTTAAAATATCCTGACCTAGTGAGACCATACATGGCGGAGGCTCAACCAAACTAGTCGTCTTGACTACTTTCTATGTCATCCTCACTGTACCAAAAGTTTTAAAAAGTGTTAATAGGGGACAGAATGCGGTCAGACCATCAAATAACTGGCATATACAGTGCATTCGGAAAGTATTCGGACCCCTGATGGACTTTTTTAATTTTGTTTTACGTTACAGCCTTATTCTAAAATTGATTAAATCATTTTTTTTCCCTCTCATCATCTCACACACCAATACCCCATAACGACAGAGAAAACCGTTTTATTTTTATATTTTTGCAAATGTATATATTTTTCTTGACCTGGAAATATTCACATTACATAAGTATTCAGACCCTTTCCTCAGTAATTTTGGTTGAGCACTTTTTGGCAGCAATTTACAGCCTTGAGTCTTCTTGGGTATGACGCTACAGCTTGTACACCTGTATTTGGGGAGTTTCTCCCATTTTCTCTGCAGATCCTCTCAAGCTCTGTCAGGTTTGGATGGGGAGCGTCCGCTGCAAGCAGCTATTTTCAGGTCTCTCCAGAGATATTAGATCGGATTCAAGTCTGGGGTCTGGCTGGGCCCACCTCAAGGACATTCAGAGTGACTTGTCCCGAAAGCCACCTCTGCGTTGTCTTGGCTGTGTGCTTAGGTTCGTTGTCCTGATGGAAGGTGAAACTTCGCCCCAGTCTGAGGTCCCTGAGTGCTCTGGAGTGAGTTTCAATCAAGGATCTCTGTACTTTGCTCTGTTCATCTTTCCCTCAAATCCTGGACTGGTCTCGCCAAGTCCCTGCCGCTGAAAAACATCCCCACAGCATGATGCTGCCAACACCCATGCTTCACCGTAGGATGGTGCCAGGTTTCCTCCAGAACGTGACGCTTGGCATTCAGGTCAAAGAGTTAAATCTTGGTTTCATCAGACCAGATAATCTTTGTTTCTCATGTTCTGAGAGTCTTCTTTAGGTTGCCTTTTGGCAAACTCCAAAGGGGGCTGTCATGTGCCTTTTTACTGGAGGAGTGCTTCCGTCTGGCCACTCTACCATAAAGGCCTGATTGGATGGAGTGCTGCAGGAGATGGTTGTCCTTCTGGCAAGGTTTCCAATCTCCACAGAGAAAAATCTGGGAGCTCTGTCAGAGTGACCTCGGGTTCTTGGTCACCTCCCTAACCAAGGCCCTTCTCCCACGATTGCTCAGTTTGGCCGAGCGACCAGCTCTAGGAAGAATCTTGGTGGTTCCAAACTTCTTCCATATCAAATAATGAGGACACTGTGTTCTTGGGACCTGGGAGCATCATCTCTGTGGGGATCTTTTTCAGCGGCAAAGATGAACGAAGCAA
>JAGTTL010000865.1:0-24000 GCA_036851935.1 Coregonus suidteri
GTAGTAGTAGTGGTAGCAGTTGACATGTAGAACAATTATATAGAACATTAGTAGTAGGGTAACAGATGACATGTAGAACATTATTAAGAACAATTAGTATTTAGTGGTAAGCAGATGACATGCAAGCACATTATAGCACATATAGTAGTAGTGGTAGCAGCTGCACATGTTAGCATTATTAGAAACATTAGTAGTAGTGGTAGCATGACATGCAGAACATTATTAGAACATTAAGTATAGTGGTAACAGATGAAAAAAAAAAGAACATTATTAGAACATAAGTAGTATAGTGTAGCAGATGACATGCAGAACATTATTAGAACATTAGTATGTAGTGGTATCAGCGGTGCATGCAGAACATTATTAGAACATTAGTAGCTAAGTGGTAACATATGACATTGCAGAACTTATATTTAAACATTACGTAGTAGTGGTAGCATCTGACATGCAGAACATTAGTAGTAGTGGTAACAGATGACATGTAGAACATTATTAGAACATTAGTGGTAGTGGTAACAGATGACATGCAGAACATTAGTAGAACATTAGTAGTGTGGTAAGAGATGACATTCAGAACATTTAGAGTAGTAGTGTTATCAGATGAGCATGCAGAACATTATTAGAAACATTAGTCGTGAGTGGGTAACCGCAGACATGTAGAACATGACACAACATTAGTATTAGTGGTAGCCTCTGACATGCAGAACTTATTAGTAGTAATTGGTAGCACCCTCCCCCCACGGGAGGGACCGATGACATGCAGAACATTATTAGAACGTATAGTATTAGTGTAGCAGCTGACATGTAGAACATTATTGGACCATTACTAGTATTGTTAGCAGATGACATGTAGAACTATTATTAGTAGTGGTAGCAGAGTGTAACAGATCGTGCAGACATGTAGTAGTATGGTAGCCAGATGACATGCGAACATTAGTATTAGTGGGTAACGAGCTAGACATGCAGACCATAGTATTATTGGGTAACAATGACATGCAAGTACATTATTAAACATATATAGTGGTAACAGATACATGCGTACATTATTAGAACATTGTTAGTAGGTTGTAACAGATGACATGCAGAACATTAGTAGTAGTGGTAGCATATTACATTTATGAACATTTTTAGTAGTGGGTAACAGATGACCATTCGTACTTATTAGACATTAGTAGTAGTGTGGTACACAGGTGACAATTCAGTACTTATTAAGAACATTAGTAGTAGTGTACAGCTAACGTGTATGGACATGCAGAGAACATTAGTAGTATTGTTAGCAGATTGACATGCAGGAACATTATTAGAACATTGAGTAGTAAGTGGTATCAGATGACAATGTAGAACATTAGTTGTAGTGGTAACAGATTACATGCAGTACATTATTAGAAAACTTAGTAGTAGTGGTAACAGATGACATGCAGTAGTACTTATTAGCAGAGTAGTATGGTAACAGACTGACATGCAGAAAATTAGTAGTAGTGGTAGCAGATGACATATGGCAGAACATTAGTATTATGGTAGCAGATGACATGCATAACCTTTATTATAACATTAGTATTAGTGTTTAGGTGACATCAGAACATGATTATGCAACAATTATAGTAGTGGTCGCATATGACATGCAGAACATTAGTAGTAGTGGTAAGCATATGACATGCAGACCATTATTAGAACATTAGTAAGTAAGTTGTAGTACAGGATGCCATGCAGACATTAGTAGTAGTGGTAACGAGATGACTGCAGAAACATTCTTAGATCAATTAGTAGTAGTTGGAGCAGATGACCATGCAGAACATTAGTAGTAGTGGTACAGATGACATGCACATTATTAAGAACATTTAGTAGTAGTGGTAGCAGATGACCATGTCAGAACATTAGTAGTAGTGGTCACATATGACATGCAGAACATTAATTAGATCATTTTAGTAGTAGTGCACTGACATGTTAGATGATTATGCCAACATGCGTAGATAGTGGTAGCAGATGACCATGCGAACATTAATACAGAACATTAGTAGTAGTGATAGCAGCTGACATGTAAAGACCATTAGAACTTAGTAGTTGGTAGCAGATGACATGCAGAACATTATTAGAACATCTAGTAGTAGTTGTAACAGCTGACATGCAGAACATTATTAGGAACATTATACGTATTGTAACGATGCATGCAGACATTATTAGAACATTAGTAGTAGTGGTAAGCGATGATGACATGTAGAAGCATTAGTTAGAACATTAGTAGATGACTTCGAACATTAGCGCTGACCATGAAACCATGACCACATTATCGGACGAGACACTCTAGCAAGGTAGTGCTATAGCAGCAAGACATGCATAACATTGATGAAGACACGTTTATTAGTGGGTAGGCAGAAATGACATGTAGTAACATTAGTATAGATGGTAGAAGAATGACATGTCAATACATTAGGAGAGAGAGGTTAGCAGAAGAGAGACATGAGAGAGAGACAGGAATTATAGTGAGTAGCAGAGAGAGGATGCGAACATTAGTATATTGGTAGAGAGATGACATGCAAACTTATTAGAACTTACCTGATGTATGGTGTGCAGACCTGCATGCGAACGACTGTAAGTTAAGAACATTAGCTAGCATAGTGGTATTCAGATTAGGACCTGGAGGGGAGGACATGATTTACGAACATTCAGTAGTAGTGTTACAGAGTGACATTTCACACGAAACACCCTCAGAGGGGGGTAGAGTTCAGACTGATTCAGTAGACCAGGTCAGAGGGGGGTAGAGTTCAGACTGATTCAGTAGAAGGTCAGAGGGGGGTAGAGTTCAGACTGATTCAGTAGACCAGCTCAGAGGGGGGGGTAGAGTTCAGACTGATTCAGTAGACCAGCTCAGAGGGGGGTAGAGTTCAGACTGATTCAGTAGAAGGTCAGAGGGGGGGTAGAGTTCAGACTGATTCAGTAGAAGGTCAGAGGGGGGTAGAGTTCAGACTGATTCTGATTCAGTAGTAGACCAGTCAGAGGTCAGGGGGGGGTAGAGTTCAGACTGATTCAGTAGAAGGTCAGAGGGGGGTAGAGTTCAGACTGATTCAGTAGACCAGGTCAGAGGGGGGTAGAGTTCAGACTGATTCAGTAGACCAGCTCAGAGGGGGGTAGAGTTCAGACTGATTCAGTAGAAGGTCAGAGGGGGGTAGAGTTCAGACTGATTCAGTAGACCAGCTCAGAGGGGGGTAGAGTTCAGACTGATTCAGTAGAAGGTCAGAGGGGGGGTAGAGTTCAGACTGATTCAGTAGACCAGGTCAGAGGGGGGTAGAGTTCAGACTGATTCAGTAGACCAGGTCAGAGGGGGGTAGAGTTCAGACTGATTCAGTAGAAGGTCAGAGAGTTCAGACTGATTCAGTAGACCAGGTCAGGGGGGTAGAGTTCAGACTGATTCAGTAGACCAGGTCAGAGGGGGTAGAGTTCAGACTGATTCAGTAGACCAGTCAGAGGGGGGTAGAGTTCAGACTGATTCAGTAGACCAGGTCAGAGGGGGGTAGAGTTCAGACTGATTCAGTAGAAGGTCAGAGGGGGGGGTTTAGAGTTCAGACTGATTCAGTAGACCAGGTCAGAGGGGGGTAGAGTTCAGACTGATTCAGTAGACCAGGTCAGAGGGGGGTAGAGTTCAGACTGATTCAGTAGAAGGTCAGAGGGGGGTAGAGTTCAGACTGATTCAGTAGACCAGCTCAGGGGGGGGTAGAGTTCAGACTGATTCAGTAGACCAGCTCAGAGGGGGGTAGAGTTCAGACTGATTCAGTAGAAGGTCAGAGGGGGGTAGAGTTCAGACTGATTCAGTAGACCAGGTCAGAGGGGGGTAGAGTTCAGACTGATTCAGTAGACCAGCTCAGAGGGGGTAGAGTTCAGACTGATTCAGTAGACCAGGTCAGAGGGGGGGTAGAGTTCAGACTGATTCAGTAGAAGGTCAGAGGGGGGTAGAGTTCAGACTGATTCAGTAGACCAGCTCAGAGGGGGGTAGAGTTCAGACTGATTCAGTAGAAGGGTCAGAGGGGGGTAGAGTTCAGACTGATTCAGTAGACCAGGTCAGAGGGGGGTAGAGTTCAGACTGATTCAGTAGAAGGTCAGAGGGGGGTAGAGTTCAGACTGATTCAGTAGAAGGTCAGAGGGGGTAGAGTTCAGACTGATTCAGTAGACCAGGTCAGAGGGGGGGTAGAGTTCAGAGGTCAGAGGGGGGTAGATGATTCAGTAGACCAGGTCAGAGGGGGGTAGAGTTCAGACTGATTCAGTAGAAGGTCAGAGGGGGGGGGTAGAGTTCAGACTGATTCAGTAGAAGGTCAGAGGGGGGTAGAGTTCAGACTGATTCAGTAGAAGTCAGAGGGGGGTAGAGTTCAGACTGATTCAGTAGACCAGGTCAGAGGGTAGAGGTAGAGTTCAGACTGATTCAGTAGAACCAGCTCAGAGGGGGTAGAGTTCAGACTGATTCAGTAGAAGGTCAGAGGGGGGTAGAGTTCAGACTGATTCAGTAGACCAGCTCAGAGGGGGGTAGAGTTCAGACTGATTCAGTAGACTGATTAGAGTTCAGACTGATTCAGTAGACCAGTCAGGGGGGTAGAGTTCAGACTGATTCAGTAGACCAGGTCAGAGGGGGGTAGAGTTCAGACTGATTCAGTAGAGTTCAGACTGATTCAGAGGGGGGTAGAGTTCAGACTGATTCAGTAGAAGGTCAGAGGGGGGTAGAGTTCAGACTGATTCAGTAGACCAGCTCAGAGGGGGGTAGAGTTCAGACTGATTCAGTAGACCAGCTCAGAGGGGGGTAGAGTTCAGACTGATTCAGTAGACCAGGTCAGAGGGGGGTAGAGTTCAGACTGATTAGTAGAAGGTCAGAGGGGGGTAGAGTTCAGACTGATTCAGTAGAAGGTCAGAGGGGGGTAGAGTTCAGACTGATTCAGTAGACCAGGTCAGAGACTGGGGGTAGAGTTCAGACTGATTCAGTAGAAGGTCAGAGGGGGGTAGAGTTCAGACTGATTCAGTAGAAGGTCAGAGGGGGGTAGAGTTCAGACTGATTCAGTAGACCAGGTCAGAGGGGGGTAGAGTTCAGACTGATTCAGTAGACTGATTCAGTAGACTCAGAGGGGGGTAGAGTTCAGACTGATTCAGTAGAAGGTCAGAGGGGGGTAGAGTTCAGACTGATTCAGTAGACCAGCTCAGAGGGGGGTAGAGTTCAGACTGATTCAGTAGAAGGTCAGAGGGGGGTAGAGTTCAGACTGATTCAGTAGAAGGTCAGAGGGGGTAGAGTTCAGACAGTGATTCAGTAGAGTTCAGGTCAGAGAATGTCAGAGGGGGGTAGAGTTCAGACTGATTCAGTAGACCAGCTCAGAGGGGGTAGAGTTCAGACTGATTCAGTAGAAGGTCAGAGGGGGGTAGAGTTCAGACTGATTCAGTAGACCAGCTCAGAGGGGGTAGAGTTCAGACTGATTCACTGATTCAGTCAGAGGGGGGTAGAGTTCAGAGTAGGGGTAGAGTTCAGACTGATTCAGTAGAAGGTCAGAGGGGGGGGGTAGAGTTCAGACTGATTCAGTAGAAGGTCAGAGGGGGGTAGAGTTCAGACTGATTCAGTAGAAGGTCAGAGGGGGGTAGAGTTCAGACTGATTCAGTAGAAGGTCAGAGGGGGGTAGAGTTCAGACTGATTCAGTAGACCAGCTCAGAGAGGGGGTAGAGTTCAGACTGATTCAGTAGAAGGTCAGAGGGGGGGGTAGAGTTCAGACTGATGATTCAGTAGACCAGCTCAGAGGGGGGTAGAGTTCAGACTGATTCAGTAGACCAGGTCAGAGGGGGGGTAGAGTTCAGACTGATTCAGTAGACCAGCTCAGAGGGGGGTAGAGTTCAGACTGATTCAGTAGAAGGTCAGAGGGGGGTAGAGTTCAGACTGATTCAGTAGACCAGGTCAGAGGGGGGTAGAGTTCAGACTGATTCAGTAGGTCAGAGGGGGGTAGAGTTCAGACTGTTCAGACTGATTCAGACTGATTCAGTAGAAGGTCAGAGGGGGGTAGAGTTCAGACTGATTCAGAGAAGGTCAGAGGGGACTGATTCAGACTGATTCAGTAGACCAGTCAGAGGGGGGTAGAGACTGATTCAGTCAGTCAGACTGATTCAGTAGAGGACAGCTCAGAGGGGGGGTAGAGTTCAGACTGATTCAGGAGGTCAGAGGGGGGTAGAGTTCAGACTGATTCAGTAGACCAGCTCAGAGGGGGGTAGAGTTCAGACTGATTCAGTAGAAGGTCAGAGGGGGTAGATTCAGACTGATTCAGTAGACCAGTCAGAGGGGGGTAGAGTTCAGATTCTGATTCAGTAGTTCAGACTGATTCAGTAGAGGCTCAGAGGGGGGTAGAGTTCAGACTGATTCAGTAGACCAGCTCAGAGGGGGGTAGAGTTCAGACTGATTCAGTAGAAGGTTCAGAGGGGGGTAGAGTTCAGACTGATTCAGTAGAGTCAGAGGGGGGTAGAGTTCAGACTGATTCAGTAGACCAGCTCAGAGGGGGGTAGGTTCAGAGAGTCAGGGGGGTAGAGTTCAGATTCAGTAGAAGTCAGAGGGGGGTAGAGTTCAGACTGATTCAGTAGACCAGCTCAGGGGGGGGTAGAGTTCAGACTGATTCAGTAGACCAGTCAGAGGGGGGTAGAGTTCAGACTGATTCAGTAGGGGGTTCAGACTGATTCAGTAGAGTCAGAGGGGGAGAGATTCAGTAGAAGGTTCAGAGGGGGGTAGAGTTCAGACTGATTCAGTAGACCAGCTCAGAGGGGGGTAGAGTTCAGACTGATTCAGTAGAAGGTCAGAGGGGGGGGTAGAGTTCAGACTGATTCAGTAGACCAGGTCAGAGGGGGGTAGAGTTCAGACTGATTCAGTAGAAGGTCAGAGGGGGGTAGAGTTCAGACTGATTCAGTAGACCAGGTCAGAGGGGGGTAGAGTTCAGACTGATTCAGTAGACCAGCTCAGAGGGGGGTAGAGTTCAGACTGAGTTCAGTAGACTGATTCAGGTCAGAGGGGGGTAGAGTTCAGACTGATTCAGTAGAAGGTCAGAGGGGGGTAGAGTTCAGACTGATTCAGTAGAAGGTCAGAGGGGGGTAGAGTTCAGACTGATTCAGTAGACCAGGTCAGAGGGGGGTAGAGTTCAGACTGATTCAGTAGAAGGTCAGAGGGGGGTAGAGTTCAGACTGATTCAGTAGAAGGTCAGAGGGGGGTAGAGTTCAGACTGATTCAGTAGACCAGCTCAGAGGGGGGTAGAGTTCAGACTGATTCAGTAGAGTTCAGACTGATTCAGTAAGTCAGAGGGGGGTAGAGTTCAGACTGATTCAGTAGACCAGCTCAGAGGGGGGTAGAGTTCAGACTGATTCAGTAGACCAGGTCAGAGGGGGGTAGAGTTCAGACTGATTCAGTAGACCAGGTCAGAGGGGGGTAGAGTTCAGACTGATTCAGTAGGTCAGAGGGGGGGTAGAGTTCAGACTGATTCAGTAGAAGGTCAGAGGGGGGTAGAGTTCAGACTGATTCAGTAGAAGGTCAGAGGGGGGTAGAGTTCAGACTGATTCAGTAGAAGGTCAGAGGGGGGTAGAGTTCAGACTGATTCAGTAGAAAGTCAGAGGGGGGTAGAGTTCAGACTGATTCAGTAGGTCAGAGGGGGGTAGAGTTCAGACTGATTCAGTAGACCAGGTCAGAGGGGGGTAGAGTTCAGACTGATTCAGTAGACCAGGTCAGAGGGGGGTAGAGTTCAGACTGATTCAGTAGACCAGCTCAGAGGGGGGTAGAGTTCAGACTGATTCAGTAGAAGGTCAGAGGGGGGGGTAGAGTTCAGACTGATTCAGTAGACCAGGTCAGAGGGGGGTAGAGTTCAGACTGATTCAGTAGACCAGCTCAGAGGGGGGTAGAGTTCAGACTGATTCAGTAGACCAGGTCAGAGGGGGGTAGAGTTCAGACTGATTCAGTAGAGTTCAGAGGTCAGAGAAGGGGGGGTAGAGTTCAGACTGATTCAGTAGAAGCTCAGAGGGGGGTAGAGTTCAGACTGATTCAGTAGAAGGTCAGAGGGGGGTAGAGTTCAGACTGATTCAGTAGAGGTCTCAGAGGGGGGGTAGAGTTCAGACTGATTCAGTAGAAGGTCAGAGGGGGGTAGAGTTCAGACTGATTCAGTAGAGAAGGTCAGAGGGGGGTAGAGTTCAGACTGATTCAGTAGAAGGTCAGAGGGGGGTAGAGTTCAGACTGATTCAGTAGACCAGTCAGAGGGGGGTAGAGTTCAGACTGATTCAGTAGAAGGTCAGAGGGGGGGGTAGAGTTCAGACTGATTCAGTAGACCAGCTCAGAGGGGGGTAGAGTTCAGACTGATTCAGTAGAAGGTCAGAGGGGGGTAGAGTTCAGACTGATTCAGTAGACCAGCTCAGAGGGGGTAGAGTAGAGTTCAGACTGATTCAGTAGAAGGTCAGAGGGGGGTAGAGTTCAGACTGATTCAGTAGAAGGTCAGAGGGGGGTAGAGTTCAGACTGATTCAGTAGACCAGCTCAGAGGGGGGTAGAGTTCAGACTGATTCAGTAGACCAGGTCAGAGGGGGGTAGAGTTCAGACTGATTCAGTAGAAGGTCAGAGGGGGGTAGAGTTCAGACTGATTCAGTAGAAGGTCAGAGGGGGGTAGAGTTCAGACTGATTCAGTAGAAGGTCAGAGGGGGGTAGAGTTCAGACTGATTCAGTAGAAGGTCAGAGGGGGGTAGAGTTCAGACTGATTCAGTAGACCAGGTCAGAGGGGGGTAGAGTTCAGACTGATTCAGTAGACCAGGTCAGAGGGGGGTAGAGTTCAGACTGATTCAGTAGAAGGTCAGAGGGGGGTAGAGTTCAGACTGATTCAGTAGACCAGGTCAGAGGGGGGTAGAGTTCAGACTGATTCAGTAGAAGGTCAGAGGGGGGGTAGAGTTCAGACTGATTCAGTAGACCAGCTCAGAGGGGGGTAGAGTTCAGACTGATTCAGTAGAAGGTCAGAGGGGGGTAGAGTTCAGACTGATTCAGTAGACCAGCTCAGAGGGGGGTAGAGTTCAGACTGATTCAGTAGAAGGTCAGAGGGGGGGGTAGAGTTCAGACTGATTCAGTAGATTCAGGTCAGAGAGGGGGGGTAGAGTTCAGACTGATTCAGTAGAAGGTCAGTAGGGGGGTAGAGTTCAGACTGATTCAGTAGACCAGGTCAGAGGGGGGTAGAGTTCAGACTGATTCAGTAGAAGGTCAGAGGGGGGGTAGAGTTCAGACTGATTCAGTAGAAGGTCAGAGGGGGGTAGAGTTCAGACTGATTCAGTAGACCAGGTCAGAGGGGGGTAGAGTTCAGACTGATTCAGTAGACCAGCTCAGAGGGGGGTAGAGTTCAGACTGATTCAGTAGACCAGGTCAGAGGGGGGTAGAGTTCAGACTGATTCAGTAGACCAGGTCAGAGGGGGGTAGAGTTCAGACTGATTCAGTAGACCAGGTCAGAGGGGGGTAGAGTTCAGACTGATTCAGTAGACCAGGTCAGAGGGGGGGTAGAGTTCAGACTGATTCAGTAGAAGGTCAGAGGGGGGTAGAGTTCAGACTGATTCAGTAGAAGGTCAGAGGGGGGTAGAGTTCAGACTGATTCAGTAGAAGGTCAGAGGGGGGGGTAGAGTTCAGACTGATTCAGTAGACCAGGTCAGAGGGGGGTAGAGTTCAGACTGATTCAGTAGACCAGGTCAGAGGGGGGTAGAGTTCAGACTGATTCAGTAGACCAGTTCAGAGGGGGGTAGAGTTCAGACTGATTCAGTAGATTCCAGGTCAGAGGGGGGTAGAGTTCAGACTGATTCAGTAGAAGGTCAGAGGGGGGTAGAGTTCAGACTGATTCAGTAGACCAGCTCAGAGGGGGGTAGAGTTCAGACTGATTCAGTAGACCAGGTCAGAGGGGGGTAGAGTTCAGACTGATTCAGTAGACCAGTAGTCAGAGGGGGTAGAGTTCAGACTGATTCAGTAGAAGGTCAGAGGGGGGTAGAGTTCAGACTGATTCAGTAGACCAGGTCAGAGGGGGGTAGAGTTCAGACTGATTCAGTAGAAGGTCAGAGGGGGGTAGAGTTCAGACTGATTCAGTAGACCAGGTCAGAGGGGGGTAGAGTTCAGACTGATTCAGTAGACCAGGTCAGAGGGGGGTAGAGTTCAGACTGATTCAGTAGAACCAGTCAGAGGGGGGTAGAGTTCAGACTGATTCAGTAGACCAGTCAGAGGGGGGTAGAGTTCAGACTGATTCAGTAGACCAGCTCAGAGGGGGGTAGAGTTCAGACTGATTCAGTAGAAGGTCAGAGGGGGGTAGAGTTCAGACTGATTCAGTAGACCAGCTCAGAGGGGGGTAGAGTTCAGACTGATTCAGTAGAGAAGCTCAGAGGGGGGTAGAGTTCAGACTGATTCAGTAGAAGGTCAGAGGGGGGTAGAGTTCAGACTGATTCAGTAGGTCAGAGGGGGGTAGAGTTCAGACTGATTCAGTAGAAGGTCAGAGGGGGGTAGAGTTCAGACTGATTCAGTAGAAGGTCAGAGGGGGGTAGAGTTCAGACTGATTCAGTAGACCAGGTCAGAGGGGGGTAGAGTTCAGACTGATTCAGTAGAAGGTCAGAGAGGGGGGTAGAGTTCAGACTGATTCAGTAGACCAGCTCAGAGGGGGGTAGAGTTCAGACTGATTCAGTAGAAGGTCAGAGGGGGGTAGAGTTCAGACTGATTCAGTAGAAGGTCAGAGGGGGGTAGAGTTCAGACTGATTCAGTAGACCAGCTCAGAGGGGGGGGTAGAGTTCAGACTGATTCAGTAGACCAGCTCAGAGGGGGGTAGAGAGATTCAGTAGAAGGTCAGACTGATTCAGTAGTAGACCAGCTCAGAGGGGGGTAGAGTTCAGACTGATTCAGTAGAAGGTCAGAGGGGGGTAGAGTTCAGACTGATTCAGGTCAGAGGGGGGTAGAGTTCAGACTGATTCAGTAGAAGGTCAGAGGGGGGTAGAGTTCAGACTGATTCAGTAGAAGGTCAGAGGGGGGGTAGAGTTCAGAGATTCAGTAGTAGGTCAGAGGGGGGTAGAGTTCAGACTGATTCAGTAGACCAGGTCAGAGGGGGGTAGAGTTCAGACTGATTCAGTAGACCAGCTCAGGTCAGAGGGGGATTCAGTAGAGTTCAGACTGATTCAGTAGACCAGCTCAGAGGGGGGTAGAGTTCAGACTGATTCAGTAGAAGGTCAGAGGGGGGTAGAGTTCAGACTGATTCAGTAGACCAGCTCAGAGGGGGGTAGAGTTCAGACTGATTCAGTCAGTAGAAGGTCAGAGGGGGGTAGAGTTCAGACTGATTCAGTAGACCAGCTCAGAGGGGGGTAGAGTTCAGACTGATTCAGTAGACCAGGTCAGAGGGGGGTAGAGTTCAGACTGATTCAGTAGAAGGTCAGAGGGGGGTAGAGTTCAGACTGATTCAGTAGACCAGGTCAGAGGGGGGTAGAGTTCAGACTGATTCAGTAGAAGGTCAGAGGGGGGTAGAGTTCAGACTGATTCAGTAGACCAGGTCAGAGAGGGACTGGGTAGAGTTCAGAGGGGGGTAGAGTTCAGACTGATTCAGTAGAAGGTCAGAGGGGGGTAGAGTTCAGACTGATTCAGTAGACCAGGTCAGAGGGGGGTAGAGTTCAGACTGATTCAGTAGAAGGTCAGAGGGGTAGAGTTCAGACTGATTCAGTAGACCAGTCAGAGGGGGGTAGAGTTCAGACTGATTCAGTAGACCAGGTCAGAGGGGGGTAGAGTTCAGACTGATTCAGTAGACCAGGTCAGAGGGGGGTAGAGTTCAGACTGAGTTTCAGTAGACCAGGTCAGAGGGGGGTAGAGTTCAGACTGATTCAGTAGACCAGTCAGAGGGGGGGTAGAGTTCAGACTGATTCAGTAGAAGGTCAGAGGGGGGTAGAGTTCAGACTGATTCAGTAGTCCAGCTCAGAGGGGGGTAGAGTTCAGACTGATTCAGTAGACCAGCTCAGAGGGGGGTAGAGTTCAGACTGATTCAGTCAGAGGGGGGTAGAGTTCAAGGATTCAGAGGGGGGTAGAGTTCAGACTGATTCAGTAGAAGGTCAGAGGGGGGTAGAGTTCAGACTGATTCAGTAGAAGGTCAGAGGGGGGGGTAGAGTTCAGACTGATTCAGTAGACCAGCTCAGAGGGGGGTAGAGTTCAGACTGATTCAGTAGAAGGTCAGAGGGGGGTAGAGTTCAGACTGATTCAGTAGAAGGTCAGGGGGGGGTAGAGTTCAGACTGATTCAGTAGAAGGTCAGAGGGGGGTAGAGTTCAGACTGATTCAGTAGACCAGCTCAGAGGGGGGTAGAGTTCAGACTGATTCAGTAGAAGGTCAGAGGGGGGTAGAGTTCAGACTGATTCAGTAGAAGGTCAGAGGGGGGGTAGAGTTCAGACTGATTCAGTAGAAGGTCAGAGGGGGGTAGAGTTCAGACTGATTCAGTAGGTCAGAGGGGGGTAGAGTTCAGACTGATTCAGTAGGTCAGAGGGGGGTAGAGTTCAGACTGATTCAGTAGACCAGGTCAGAGGGGGGTAGAGTTCAGACTGATTCAGTAGGTCAGCTCAGAGGGGGGTAGAGTTCAGACTGATTCAGTAGACCAGGTCAGAGGGGGGTAGAGTTCAGACTGATTCAGTAGACCAGCTCAGTTCAGAGGTCAGGGGGGGGTAGAGTTCAGACTGATTCAGTAGAAGGTCAGAGGGGGGTAGAGTTCAGACTGATTCAGTAGAAGGTCAGAGGGGGGTTAGAGTTCAGACTGATTCAGTAGAAGGTCAGAGGGGGGTAGAGTTCAGACTGATTCAGTAGACCAGCTCAGAGGGGGGGTAGAGTTCAGACTGATTCAGTAGAAGGTCAGAGGGGGGTAGAGTTCAGACTGATTCAGTAGACCAGCTCAGAGGGGGGTAGAGTTCAGACTGATTCAGTAGACCAGCTCAGAGGGGGGGGTAGAGTTCAGACTGATTCAGTAGACCAGCTCAGAGGGGGGTAGAGTCAGAGGGGGGTAGAGTTCAGACTGATTCAGTAGACCAGTCAGAGGGGGGTAGAGTTCAGACTGATTCAGTAGACCAGGTCAGAGGGGGGTAGAGTTCAGACTGATTCAGAGTTCAGACTGATTCAGTAGACCAGTCAGAGGGGGGTAGAGTTCAGACTGACTGATTCAGTCAGAGGGGGGTAGAGTTCAGACTGATTCAGTAGAAGGTCAGAGGGGGGTAGAGATCAGACTGATTCAGTAGACCAGCTCAGAGGGGGTAGAGTTCAGACTGATTCACTGATTCAGAGGGGGGTAGAGTTCAGACTGATTCAGTAGAAGGTCAGAGGGGGGTAGAGTTTCAGACTGATTCAGTAGAAGGTCAGAGGGGGGTAGAGTTCAGACTGATTCAGTAGAAGGTCAGAGGGGGGTAGAGTTCAGACTGATTCAGTAGGTCAGAGGGGGGGTAGAGTTCAGACTGATTCAGTAGACCAGCTCAGAGGGGGGTAGAGTTCAGACTGATTCAGTAGAGGCTCAGAGGGGGGGTAGAGTTCAGACTGATTCAGTAGACCAGTTCAGGGGGGTAGAGTTCAGACTGATTCAGTAGACCAGTCAGAGGGGGGTAGAGTTCAGACTGATTCAGTAGACCAGTCAGAGGGGGGTAGAGTTCAGACTGATTCAGTAGAAGGTCAGAGGGGGGTAGAGTTCAGACTGATTCAGTAGAAGGTCAGAGGGGGGTAGAGTTCAGACTGATTCAGTAGAAGGTCAGGTCAGAGGGGGGGTAGAGTTCAGACTGATTCAGTTCAGTCAGAGGGGGGGTAGAGTTCAGACTGATTCAGTAGAAGGGAGGGGGGGTAGAGTTCAGACTGATTCAGTAGAAGGTCAGAGGGGGGTAGAGTTCAGACTGATTCAGTAGAAGGTCAGAGGGGGGTAGAGTTCAGACTGATTCAGTAGACCCAGCTCAGAGGGGGGTAGAGTTCAGAGATTCAGTAGAAGGTCAGAGGGGGGTAGAGTTCAGACTGATTCAGTAGAAGGTCAGAGGGGGGTAGAGTTCAGACTGATTCAGTAGACCAGCTCAGAGGGGGGGGTTCAGAGATTCAGACTCAGATTCAGAGTCAGACTGATTCAGTAGACCAGCTCAGAGGGGGGTAGAGTTCAGACTGATTCAGTAGAAGGTCAGAGGGGGGTAGAGTTCAGACTGATTCAGTAGACCAGGTCAGAGGGGGGGGTAGAGTTCAGACTGATTCAGTAGAGTTCAGCTCAGAGGGTCAGAGGGGGGTAGAGTTCAGACTGATTCAGTAGAACCAGCTCAGAGGGGGGTAGAGTTCAGACTGATTCAGTAGAAGCTCAGAGGGGGGTAGAGTTCAGACTGATTCAGTAGAGAAGGTCAGAGGGGGGTAGAGTTCAGACTGATTCAGTAGACCAGGTCAGAGGGGGGTAGAGTTCAGACTGATTCAGTGATTCAGAGTAGAGTTCAGACTGATTCAGTAGAAGGTCAGAGGGGGGTAGAGTTCAGACTGATTCAGTAGACCAGGTCAGAGGGGGGTAGAGTTCAGACTGATTCAGTAGGTCAGAGGGGGTAGAGTTCAGACTGATTCAGTAGAAGGTCAGAGGGGGGTAGAGTTCAGACTGATTCAGTAGACCAGCTCAGAGGGGGGTAGAGTTCAGACTGATTCAGTAGACCAGCTCAGAGGGGGGTAGAGTTCAGACTGATTCAGTAGACCAGCTCAGAGGGGGGTAGAGTTCAGACTGATTCAGTAGAAGGTCAGAGGGGGGTAGAGTTCAGACTGATTCAGTAGAAGGTCAGAGGGGGGTAGAGTTCAGACTGATTCAGTAGACCAGCTCAGAGGGGGGTAGAGTTCAGACTGATTCAGTAGAAGGTCAGAGGGGGGTAGAGTTCAGACTGATTCAGTAGAAGGTCAGAGGGGGGGTAGAGTTCAGACTGATTCAGTAGACCAGGTCAGAGGGGGGTAGAGTTCAGACTGATTCAGTAGAAGGTCAGAGGGGGGTAGAGTTCAGACTGATTCAGTAGAAGGTCAGAGGGGGGTAGAGTTCAGACTGATTCAGTAGACCAGGTCAGAGGGGGGTAGAGTTCAGACTGATTCAGTAGACCAGCTCAGAGGGGGGTAGAGTTCAGACTGATTCAGTAGACCAGCTCAGAGGGGGGTAGAGTTCAGACTGATTCAGTAGTAGAGGGGGGTAGCTCAGAGGGGGGTAGAGTTCAGACTGATTCAGTAGACCAGTCAGAGGGGGGTAGAGTTCAGACTGATTCAGTAGACCAGGTCAGAGGGGGGGTAGAGTTCAGACTGATTCAGTAGAAGGTCAGAGGGGGGTAGAGTTCAGACTGATTCAGTAGACCAGGTCAGAGGGGGGTAGAGTTCAGACTGATTCAGTAGACCAGGTCAGAGGGGGGTAGAGTTCAGACTGATTCAGTAGAAGGTCAGAGGGGGGTAGAGTTCAGACTGATTCAGTAGACCAGCTCAGAGGGGGGTAGAGTTCAGACTGATTCAGTAGAAGGTCAGAGGGGGGTAGAGTTCAGACTGATCAGTAGAAGGTCAGAGGGGGGTAGAGTTCAGACTGATTCAGTAGACCAGCTCAGAGGGGGGTAGAGTTCAGACTGATTCAGTAGAAGGTCAGAGGGGGGTAGAGTTCAGACTGATTCAGTAGACCAGCTCAGAGGGGGGTAGAGTTCAGACTGATTCAGTAGAAGGTCAGGGGGGTAGAGTTCAGACTGATTCAGTAGACCAGGTCAGAGGGGGGTAGAGTTCAGACTGATTCAGTAGAAGGTCAGAGGGGGGTAGAGTTCAGACTGATTCAGTAGAAGGTCAGAGGGGGGGGTAGAGTTCAGACTGACTGATTCAGTAGACCAGGTCAGAGGGGGGTAGAGTTCAGACTGATTCAGTAGGTCAGAGGGGGTAGAGTTCAGAGTTCAGAGGGGGGTAGAGTTCTGACTGATTCAGTAGACCAGCTCAGAGGGGGGTAGAGATTCAGACTGATTCAGATTCAGTAGAAGGTCAGAGGGGTAGAGTTCAGACTGATTCAGTAGAAGTCAGAGGGGGGTAGAGTTCAGACTGATTCAGTAGACAGGTCAGAGGGGGGTAGAGTTCAGACTGATTCAGTAGAAGGTCAGAGGGGGGTAGAGTTCAGACTGATTCAGTAGAAGGTCAGAGGGGGGTAGAGTTCAGACTGATTCAGTAGACCAGGTCAGAGGGGGGTAGAGTTCAGACTGATTCAGTAGACCAGTCAGAGGGGGGTAGAGTTCAGACTGATTCAGTAGAGCTCAGAGGGGGTAGAGTTCAGACTGATTCAGTAGACCAGGTCAGAGGGGGGTAGAGTTCAGACTGATTCAGTAGACCAGTCAGAGGGGGTAGAGTAGAGATTCAGTCAGAAGGTCAGAGGATAGAGTTCAGTGATTCAGTAGACCAGCTCAGAGGGGGGTAGAGTTCAGACTGATTCAGTAGGTCAGAGGGGGGTAGAGTTCAGACTCAGGTCAGAGGGGGGTAGAGTAGTTCAGACTGATTCAGTAGAAGTTCAGAGGGGGGTAGAGTTCAGACTGATTCAGTAGAAGGTCAGAGGGGGGTAGAGTTCAGACTGATTCAGTAGGTCAGAGGGGGGTAGAGTTCAGACTGATTCAGTAGACCAGCTCAGAGGGGGGTAGAGTTCAGACTGATTCAGTAGACCAGTCAGAGGGGGGTAGAGTTCAGACTGATTCAGTAGAAGGTCAGAGGGGGGTAGAGTTCAGACTGATTCAGTAGGTCAGAGGGGGGGGAGAGTTCAGACTGATTCAGTAGGTCAGAGGGGGGTTGAGTTCAGACTGATTCAGTAGACCAGCTCAGAGGGGGGTAGAGTTCAGACTGATTCAGTAGAAGGTCAGAGGGGGGTAGAGTTCAGACTGATTCAGTAGAAGCTCAGAGGGGGGTAGAGTTCAGACTGATTCAGTAGACCAGGTCAGAGGGGGGTAGAGTTCAGACTGATTCAGTAGACCAGTCAGAGGGGGGGTAGAGTTCAGACTGATTCAGTAGACCAGCTCAGAGGGGGGTAGAGTCAGAGGGGGGTAGAGTTCAGACTGATTCAGTAGACCAGCTCAGAGGGGGGTAGAGTTCAGACTGATTCAGTAGAAGGTCAGAGGGGGGTAGAGTTCAGACTGATTCAGTAGAAGGTCAGAGGGGGGTAGAGTTCAGACTGATTCAGTAGACCAGCTCAGAGGGGGGTAGAGTTCAGACTGATTCAGCTCAGAGGGGGGTAGAGTTCAGACTGATTCAGAGACCAGGTCAGAGGGGGGTAGAGTTCAGACTGATTCAGTAGAGTTCAGATGAGCTCAGAGTAAGGGGGGGTAGAGTTCAGACTGATTCAGTAGACCAGGTCAGAGGGGGGTAGAGTTCAGACTGATTCAGTAGACCAGGTCAGAGGGGGGTAGAGTTCAGACTGATTCAGTAGACCAGCTCAGAGGGGGGTAGAGTTCAGACTGATTCAGTAGAAGTTCAGAGGGGGGTAGAGTTCAGACTGATTCAGTAGAAGGATCAGAGGGGGGTAGAGTTCAGACTGATTCAGTAGAAGGTCAGAGGGGGGTAGAGTTCAGACTGATTCAGTAGGTCAGAGGGGGGTAGAGTTCAGACTGATTCAGTAGGTCAGAGGGGGGTAGAGTTCAGACTGATTTCAGATTCAGTAGAGTTCAGCTGATTCAGAGAGGTCAGAGGGGGGTAGAGTTCAGACTGATTCAGTAGGTCAGAGGGGGGTAGAGTTCAGACTGATTCAGTAGGTCAGAGGGGGGTAGAGTTCAGACTGATTCAGTAGACCAGCTCAGAGGGGGGTAGAGTTCAGACTGATTCAGTAGGTCAGCTCAGAGGGGGTAGAGTTCAGACTGATTCAGTAGGTCAGAGGGGGGTAGAGTTCAGACTGATTCAGTAGGTCAGAGGGGGGTAGAGTTCAGACTGATTCAGTAGACCAGGTCAGAGGGGGGGGGTTCAGACTGATTCAGTAGACCAGATCAGAGGGGGGTAGAGTTCAGACTGATTCAGTAGACCAGCTCAGAGGGGGGTAGAGTTCAGACTGATTCAGTAGTCAGAGGGGGGTAGAGTTCAGACTGATTCAGTAGACCAGCTCAGAGGGGGGTAGAGTTCAGACTGATTCAGTAGTAGACCAGCTCAGAGGGGGGTAGAGTTCAGACTGATTCAGTAGACCAGGTCAGAGGGGGGTAGAGTTCAGACTGATTCAGTAGACTGATTCAGTAGTCAGGTCAGAGGGGGGTAGAGTTCAGACTGATTCAGTAGACCAGTTCAGACTGATCAGTAGGGGGGGGTAGAGTTCAGACTGATTCAGTAGAAGGTCAGAGGGGGGTAGAGTTCAGACTGATTCAGTAGACCAGCTCAGGGGGGTAGAGTTAGACTGTTCAGAGGGGGGGTAGAGTTCAGACTGATTCAGTAGACCAAGCTCAGAGGGGGGTAGAGTTCAGACTGATTCAGTAGAAGGTCAGAGGGGGGTAGAGTTCAGACTGATTCAGAGTTCAGAGGGGGGTAGATTCAGACTGATTCAGTAGACCAGCTCAGAGGGGGGTAGAGTTCAGACTGATTCAGTAGACCAGCTCAGAGGGGGGGTAGAGTTCAGACTGATTCAGTAGGTCAGGGGGGGTAGAGTTCAGACTGATTCAGTAGGTCAGAGGGGGGTAGAGTTCAGACTGATTCAGTAGACCAGCTCAGAGGGGGGTAGAGTTCAGACTGATTCAGTAGAAGGTCAGAGGGGGGTAGAGTTCAGACTGATTCAGGGTCAGAGGGGGGTAGAGTTCAGACTGATTCAGTAGGTCAGAGGGGGGGGGTAGAGTTCAGACTCAGACTGATTCAGACCAGCTCAGAGGGGGGTAGAGTTCAGACTGATTCAGTAGACCAGGTCAGAGGGGGGTAGAGTTCAGACTGATTCAGTAGACCAGCTCAGAGGGGGGTAGAGTTCAGACTGATTCAGTAGACCACTCAGAGGGGGTAGAGTTCAGACTGATTCAGTAGAAGGTCAGGGGGGGTAGAGTTCAGACTGATTCAGTAGACCAGCTCAGAGGGGGGTAGAGTTCAGACTGATTCAGTAGGTCAGAGGGGGGTAGAGTTCAGACTGATTCAGTAGACCAGGTCAGAGGGGGGTAGAGTTCAGACTGATTCAGTAGACCAGCTCAGAGGGGGGTAGAGTTCAGGTCAGAGGGGGGTAGAGTTCAGACTGATTCAGTAGTAGGGTCAGAGGGGGGTAGAGTTCAGACTGATTCAGGAGGTCAGAGGGGGGTAGAGTTCAGACTGATTCAGTAGGCGTCAGAGTTCAGTAGAGTTCAGACTGATTCAGTAGCTCAGAGGGGGGTAGAGTTCAGACTTTCAGTAGGTCAGAGGGGGGTAGAGTTCAGGACTGATTCAGTAGGTCAGACCAGTTCTCTGATCAGTAGACCAGGTCAGAGGGGGGTAGAGTTCAGACTGATTCAGTAGACCAGCTCAGAGGGGGGTAGAGTTCAGACTGATTCAGTAGACCAGCTCAGAGGGGGGTAGAGTTCAGACTGATTCAGTAGGTCAGAGGGGGTAGAGTTGGGTACACATAGGATTTTTGTAGTATTTTTGCATTGTAATTTCAGAAAATGTCCTTAATATATGTTCAGTAATAGGGGAATGATAGTGTTTCACAGTATTACTTACCCGCCAGTGTTGTGATTGTAATATAATATTTGGCTATTGATTTCTCCTGCCGGAGCGATATGTTTGTCAAAATGAGAAAGCTGTTCTGAGTTTGTGGCTGTGTTATCTAGTGGAAATCACTAATTTCCTGGTTGCTCAAATTCTACACTGTTCGTTCAGTTTCTGTTTCTGTGAGAAAACAAGCACTGAATAGTGTATGGAATCATTGTAATCATCGCTGTGAAATATATTTTCAATAACAAAAAATATCTTTTTTACAGCTGTTTGAAGCTGGTGGACCAAACAGAAAGTAAAAGCCTCAAGCGAGAGTCTCCGCCATGTTACAGGAAATGGGATGGAGGGGAGGGGAGGCATTGGTTTTGAATTACTGGCGCTTGAGTGTTATACTTTCGGTTTTGGAATTTTAGCAACCAGGAAATGACAGAGCGATTTCCACTAGATAACGCAGCCACAATGCTGTGAAACACTATCATTCCACTATTACTGCAGATATACACTGAGTGCACAAAACATTAAGAACACCTTCCTAATATTGAGTTGCACCACCTTTTGCCCTCAGAACAGCCTTAATTCGTCGGGGCATGGACTCTACAAGGTGTTGAAAGCGTTCCACAGGGATGCTGGCCCATGTTGACTCCAATGCTTCCCACAGTTGTGTCAAGTTAGCTGTATGTCCATCGGGTGGCGGACGATTCTTGATACACACGGGAAACTGTTGAGAGTGAAAAGCCCAGCAGGGTTGAAGTTCTTGACACACTCAAACCGGTGCACCTGGCACCTACTACCATACCCCGTTCAAAGGCACTTAAATATTTTGTCTTTCCCATTCACGCTCTGAATGGCACCAATACACAATCCATGTCTCGAGGCTTAAAATTCCTTCTTTAACCTGTCTCCTCCCCTTCATCTACACTGATTGATGTGGATTTAACAAGTGACATCAATAAGGGATCTTAGCTTTCACCTGGATTCACCTGGTCAGTCTATGTCATGGAAAGAGCAGGTGTTCTTAATGTTTTGTACACAGTGTATTATGGAAATTTTCTGAAATTACAATGCAAAAAAATCAACAGAAATCCTATGTGGCACCTTTAAATAAATGCAACAACTCAACTTCAGGACACACACACACACTTAAATGACAGACACAGACGAACAGCACAACAGAACAGAGATGACAGACAGTCCCTTCAGAAGGTATTCTAACCCCTTGACCTTTCCACATGTTGTTGTGTTACAGCCTGCATTTAAAATAGATTACATTCAGTTGTTGTGTAACTGACCTACACACAATACCCCATAATATCAAAGTGGAATTATGTTTTTAGATTATTTTAAACAAATGAATTAAACATTTAAAGCTGAAATGTCTTGAGTCAATAAGTAACCCCTTTGTTATGGCAAGCCTAAAATAAGTTCAGGAGTAAAAATGTGCTTAACAAGTCAAATAATAAGTTGCATTGACTAACTCTGTGTGCAATGATAGTGTTAACATGATTTTTGAATGACTACCTCCACACATACAATTATCTGTATGAAAAATGTATGCACTCACTAACTGTAAGTCGCTCTGGATAAGATGGCAAAATGACTAAAATCTAAAATCTGTAAGGTCCCTCAGTCGATCAGTGAATTTCAAACACAGATTCAACCACAAAGACCAGGGAGGTTTTCCAATGCCTCACAAAGAAGGGCACCTATTGGTAGATGGGTAAATAAATTAAATAAGCAGACATTGAATATCCCTTTGAGCATGGTGAAGTTATTAATTACACTTTGGATGGTGTATCAATATACCCAGTCACTACAAAAGATACAGGCGTCCTTCCTAACTCAGTTGCCGGAGAGGAAGGAAACCGCTCAGGGATTTGACTTTAAAACAGTTACAGAGTTTAATGGCTGTGATAGGAGAAAACTGAGGATGGATCAACAACATTGTAGTTACCCCACAATAATAACCTAATTGACAGAGTGAAAAGAGCGAAGCCTGTACAGAATATAAATATTCCCAAACATGCATCCTGTTTGCAACAAGGCGCAAAAAGAAAAAGGTGAAAAATGAACTTTATGTCCTGAAGTGTTATGTTTGGGGCAAATCCAACACATCACTGAGTACCACTCTTCATATGTTCAAGCATGGTGGTGGCTGCATCATGTTATGGGTATGCTTGTCATCGGCAAGGACTGGGGAGTTTTTTAGGATAAAAAGAAACGGAATAGAGCTAAACACAGACAAACTCTTAGAGGAAAACCTGGTTCAGTCTGCTTTCCAACAGACACTGGGAGACAAATTCACCTTTCAGCAGGACAATACCCTAAAACAAAAGGCCAAATATACACTGGAGTTGCTTACCAAGATGACATTGAATGTTCCTGAGTGGCCTAGTTACAGGTTTGACTTAAATCGGCTTGAAAATCTATGGCAAGACTTGGAAATGTCTGTCTAGCAATGATAAACAACCAATTTGACAGACCTTGAAGAATGACGGGGTACTGTGGGTAGATGGGTGATCTATTGAATTTAAATATATTTAATCCATTCTGAATTCAGGCTGTAACAACAAAATGTGGAATAAGTCAAGGGGTCTGACTACTTTCTGAAGGCTCTGTACGTGTTTACTATGGCCAGGCCATTCACTCTCATTCATTGATTGTTTATGTAACTTTTGTTTATTATCTATTTCACTTGCTTTGGCAATGTTAACATTGTTAACATGTTTCCCATGCCAATAAAGCCCTTTGAATTGAGAGAGAGAGTGAGCTAGAGAGAGCGAGCAAGAGAGAGGGGATACTTACTGAAGTCTAGTATGTAGAGGTCTGAATGATCCATGAGGTTAAACTCATCTCCCATTCCCTGTTCTGGACATGGGCTGTGGAGGAGATTGGGGCAAGTGTTTAAATTGTTCAGTATTTAGCAATAATAATAAGAGTCTGGTAGCTGCAGTTCTGCGGGGGGTGTGTGTGTGTTGATGACTATGTCTGTGTGTGTGTGTGTGTGTGAGTCTGGTAGCTGCAGTTCTGCGGGTGTGGTGGGGGGGGGGGGGGGGGGGGGGGGGTTGTGTTGATGACTGTGTCTGTGTGGGTGTGTACATGTGTGCTAAGGTGCAGAGAGTCAGTGCAGGTGGCCAGTCCAGTTCTAGAGTTCAGCAGTCTGACGGCTTGTAGATGAAACTGTCTCTGAGCCTGTTGGTATCAGATAAAGTCCGCCCGATGGAGGGAGTGAACAAAGCTCATGGTTGGTGTGTGGAGTCCTTGGTGATTCTGCGGCTCTTCCTCAGGAACAGTTTACAGTAGATGTCCTGAATGGGTGGGAGCAAAGTCCCATTGATGAACCCAGTAGGCTTTTATCACCCAGTAGGCTTTTATTACCCAGTAGGCTTTTATCACCCAGTAGGCTTTTATTACCCAGCAGGCTTTTATCACCCAGCAGGCTTTTATTACCCAGTAGGCTTTAATCACCCAGTAGGCTTTTATCACCCAGTAGGCTTTTATTACCCAGTAGGCTTTTATTACCCAGCAGGCTTTTATTACCCAGTAGGCTTTTATCACCCAGTAGGCTTTTATTACCCAGTAGGCTTTTATCACCCAGTAGGCTTTTATTACCCAGTAGGCTTTTATTACCCAGCAGGCTTTTATCACCCAGTAGGCTTTTATTACCCAGTAGGCTTTTATTACCCAGCAGGCTTTTATTACCCAGTAGGCTTTTATCACCCAGTAGGCTTTTATTACCCAGTAGGCTTTTATCACCCAGTAGGCTTTTATTACCCAGTAGGCTTTTATTACCCAGCAGGCTTTTATCACCCAGTAGGCTTTTATTACCCAGTAGGCTTTTATCACCCAGTAGGCTTTTATTACCCAGCAGGCTTTTATTACCCAGCAGGCTTTTATTACCCAGTATGCTTTCTTCACCCAGATACAAACACAAGAACCAGACCCCAGACATGGAGCTCTGGAGACCAGAGCCGCTGTTCCCAGTCTCTCCCTCAAACACACAGGACAACACACACACTAGACAACACACACACACACACACAGGACAACACACACACACTAGACAACACACACACACAAGTAGCTCAGTTGGTAGAGCATGGCGTTTGCAACGGCAGGGTTGTGGGTTCGATTCCCACGGGGGCCAGTATGAAAAATAAAAAAAATAATGTAAGTCGCTCTGGATAAGAGCGTCTGCTAAATGACGTAAATGTAAATATGGTGTACACTTACTAACTTCCCATTCAGATTCAGAATGCTGTAGGGTCGTGGTCAAACGTTTTGAGAATGACACAAATATTAATTATCACAAAGACTGCTGCCTCAGATTTTATGATGGCAATTTGCATATACTCCAGAATGTTATGAAGAGTGATCAGA